>APFE031653352.1:46218-96161 GCA_000404065.3 Pinus taeda
GTAGTGATGTCGGACCTGATTTGGGAAATGCCTCTGAGTTTCATAAACTCATTCGCGTTGATGTTCTTAGAGAACCTTTGTCCGGACATCTGTGTTGCAGTTAACATGATGAGCTCATATTTGGTTGAGCCTCACTGGATTGGTGCCAAGAATCTTCTGAGATATCTTCAGGGCACAATCTCTCATGGATTGAGATACACTGTCGGAAATATGAAACCACATGATTATTCGAATGATGAGTGGGCAGGTAGTGTGGAGGATCATTAGAGCACTTCTCAGTGCTGTTTCTCTTTGGAATCTGCCTCGATATCCTGGATGAGCAGGAAGCAGAAGTCGGTAGCTGTAAGCACCACCAAGGCAGAATACATTGCTGCTGCTAGTATGGCCTTCTGTGAGGCAATCTGGTTGCTGAAGCTCTTCAGTGAGCTGTTTGTACACATGATGGATACCACTATGATTCTTTGTGACAACCAGAGGTGGGATTCGATTATTGAGAAATCCCGTATTCGACAATTGCTCTAGCAGGTAGACATCAGATACTGCCTTATCTGGGATATGTTAAGTTGATGAGCAAGGAGGCTCCATCGCATTGAGACTGATGTACAGGTTGTTGACATTTTGAGAAAGCCCCGGGGAAAGATTAAATCTGTGATTTTCCCGTACGACTTGGAGTCATCGAGAGATCCTTGTAAAAGGGTCCTGCATGTTGCATACATTGAGCTCTAGGAGCTTGCGATTCTTACTAGAACAACATACGACCACAGGTTGACTCACTCTCCCCTGGTGATGTGCACTGGAACAAGATGTTTTGCTCTCTTGTGGAATAAGATGATTCGCTCTTCTATGTAGCAGGATTAATGTGTTCTCCTGTGAGGCCTGGATTGATGTGTTCTCCATGGCGATTGTAGCAGGATTGATGTGTTCTCCTGTGAGGACAGGATTGATTAAGTTCTCCTGTTGAGGCATCTTACCCATGCAATCTGGGACTCATGGGAAGTACCTCTCATCTGATCAATGATCAGGGAAATGAAGTTAGGGACCATAGTAGTACCGATGGACGCATCGTTGTATCTATCGTACTCCCTACGCTAAGATGACCTCCATTGATCTGGGATCAATGATACTGATCTGGGACCAGTGGTAGGAGTTGTACATACTATGACGCTGACTTCGGGTCGGCTGAGACTGGTCTGGGACCAGTAGTACATACTTCGAGACTTCGTGTCAGTGCAGGACTGGTCTGGGACCAGTGAGAGTCGTACATACTATGATGCTGACTTCGGGTCGGTTGAGACTGGTCTGGGACTAGTAGTACACTCTCTGAGCCTGCAGTACTGGTCTGGGACCAGTGAGAGTCGTACATACTCTAAGACTGACTTTGTGTCAGTGCAGGACTGGTCTGGGACCAGTGAGAGTCGTACATACTATGATGCTAACTTTGGGTCGGTTGAGACTGGTCTGAGACCAGTAGTACACTCTCTGAGCCTGCGGTACTAGTCTGGGGCCAGTGAGAGTCGTATATACTATGACGCCGACTTCGGGATGGTTGAGACTAGTCTGGGACTAGTGGTACGCACTCTGAGACTGACTTAAGGTCAGTGGAGAATGGTATGAGACATTCTCGATCAATTCTTCTTCTTCATAGTTCAGCAGAGCTAAGTTGAGCAGAGCTAGCAGAGCCAGCAGAGCTGGGCAGAGCAGAGCTAGCAGAGCCAGCAGAACTGAGCAGAGCAGAGCTAGCAGAGCCAGCAGAGCAGAGCTAGCAGAGCCAGCAGAGCTGGGCAGAGGAGAGTTAGCAGAGCCAGCAGAGTTGAGCAGAGTTGGGCAGAGCAGTGCAGGGCACTGATGGCCGAGATAGTACAGTCGGACTTATGGATCACCGGATGGAGTTCTCCCTAGTTGAGAGGGAGTGTTAAATTGGCAACTAGGGCCAAACTCCATGTGGTTCAGCTTATTTATGGCAATTGATATTTTTATTGGATCCCTCTCGTCGAGAGGTGTAGGATTGATCCAAAGATCATCCGATTACGATAAGTATTTATGGAGATATGAATTTATTTTATTTATATAATTATTATCAAGCCGAACAACGCTTATGTAGGCTCTAGAACCCAACCGACGTGTCTATTCATCATCCTCGTTTTGGTATAAATAGATGAGGATTTGTTATCATTTTCGATGTGTATTCTTGATGTGATCTCCTCTCCATGTCTTGGGTTTTGAGAAGGAGAGTCACAAAAGGAATACGCTGCCCTAGTTTGATGATGCCCTAATCTGCTAACCTAAGCCGCAGTCACAGGTGGAAGATGAGCCGCAGATGATTCCCTAGCCTGCACGCTGTTCAAGATGCCCTAGCTACAGTAGGTGATGCCCTAGCCGCAGTAAGCCGCAGGCTTATGAGGAGATCTTCACGCAGAAAAGAGGAGACTTATGTACAGCATAAATAAGCCCCTATATGCTATCTCAAGAGGCTCAATCCGCAGATGAAAGGAGGGCTAATATAGGCCCTAAACGAAGGCCTGAATCCGCTGTCCATTGACCCTATACGCAGCAAGAAAGAGACTCGTCATCCGCAGTCAGAAACAGGATCTATACACAGTCCTAGAGGAGGCCTGTTTATGCAGCAAGGAGACCTTCCATCCGCTGTCTAAGGAAGCTCTAAAAGAGCCCTTGCCACAGGTCTGAAAGTCACCTAATCTATACACTGTCTGGTCACAATCCAAGAGGTTTGTATGCAGCAAGAAAAGGCACTCAACTTCAGCAAAGAAGGGAAGGATGTTAGGGTCATTCTCATGACTGTTTTGAAGTGCAAATGAACCAGCATTAAGGCCACATTACAGGAGTCTACTTCTGGGTTGTTTGTAAGTGCATCTGTTGCAAGGTTTATCTCTGTCTTGGACAGCGGATTGCACAGAATACATTACGGATGGACTGAGCCCTTTTAGTGGACTGTTGGGTGAGTATGGGGGCTGGTTCTAGCCTTATATTCCAGCGTTTGACAACAGCTAGGAAGGGAGGCAATACTGAAGTCTATTATGCCTGATCAAGAGGCTGTGTTGAATCTGATGGGTGTGAATAGGGTGATGTAGCTAGATGGAGTTTGTACCCCAACCAGTGTAGTGATGAGGCTGTTCATGAGGACAGCTTAAGGTGACCTATCTAACAAGCAGTGACAGCTAGAGCAGCAGCATGATGATGATTAAGAGCAGCAAGTTTTGTACAGCGTATAACTCAGCAGTAAAGCAGCATGGTGCAGCTCAGGAACATGGTATGATGTTGCAATATGATGAGGTGCAGCATATGGACAAGATGCAACAAAATGACAGGTGAAGGAGTCACCTTGAGAATCAGTTGAAGCATAATGTCTTCAACTGATCTCATCATGATACGAAATGATCGATGCTAGATCTAGACAAGTCAAAGTATTGACTTCTGTTGTAAATGTACTCTCTCTCTCTGCTGAACTTTGAAGATAAAAGAAGATTTGATCAAAGGGTTTCCCCACACATTGTGGGGTTTGTCCTTGGCTCGCACCATATCTTGTGTCCTCTTGTCTTGGCTTGTCTTCTGCGTTTTGTATTTATGTTCTATCTGCAGTTTATCGTAATGCTGATGTGATTGCTAACTGTGAAAATTTAAATAAATTGCTCTAGCATAGAACATACCTAAACTTAACAGTTGTGAACCATAGAAGAGTTGAAGCGCAATGACCTGAGTCTTCAAGAAGAGCTTGTTGAATTAAGGAAGCTTCTACATGAAGAGAACGAGGAGAAACAAAGGTTTCTATGTCAGCTGCAAGCTAAGGACGAGGCCTTGGAAAAGCTACAACGTGAACCCCGCGAGGTAAAAATAAATTCTTTGACTTTGTGTGTTGTTCTTGATGATGATTTCGTCATTTTTGAAAACCATACTATAGGAATTGGGTCCAATCCATTAAAGAGAATGGGGTATCAGGGGAAGGGCCTCGACATTAATGGCCAAGGCATCATAAACCCCATCCAAGTAGAGGAATTACCCTGACATACATGACTTGCATATGTTAGGAAGGAGGTTGGGGAATGCACCAAAACAGCTAGGGAACCACCAACGACAGATAATGAGAATCCCTCATCAGTTCTTTCCAAATCGATAGTGGAGGTAAAAGACGTTGATTTATCTTCAGTTTCATCTTCACATAGTATAATTTCTATTGTAAATGTGGAGATATCCATTATACGGACAAACATGAGACTCCTTACTAAGATGAGGTACAAGGAAGAAGAAGGACTTGGTGTTAGTAGCTAAGGCATAACTCAGTTATTGGAGGTTGAGAAAAGACCTTGATTCACAAGGTTGGTGTACATTGAAGGACAGTGCTCAAATATGTCATAAGCTTCCACCAAATTGTTGAAACCGTCGAAGAAAGAGGATGATGGTAACACATCACCATCAACCTCTGGTAGTATGAAGTGTAGAGAAAGAGTTGGGGTAAGCTCTCGTTCCCATGATCATACCAGAGACCAATAAGAAATGTATAACCATTTTCGGTATTCTAATGTTCATTTTTATTACAACCATATTGTTAATAATGAATGGAAATCATGGCATAAAAGAACTTGAAGTTTTTGTGGATTGCATAACCATGTGTTTTCTGAGTGGTGGAGGAGAATAGAAGCACGAAAAAGGATGAGGTGTAAAAGACCCTCTCAACAGTAGGAAAAGAAGGAGGTAAAGTAGATCTGGAGGAAGAAGGCTTATTGTAGTCATTGCGAAAGAGGTGGTCATCAAAGAGCCACATGTTGGAGGCTCCATATAAAGTAGTTTCATAAGGAAAAATCATCCATGCATGAACCAGGCGAAACAATTGTTTGACCAGTGAATTTGCCACAAGGAGACAATCCATTCACTTTGATAAGTGAGAGATGGTTCTTCTAGGTGTGGTAGAATTTCATGGCCTTATTTTTGCAAATCATGTGTTGCATTTTAAATTGTAAAAGTGATGATGTGTTTTCCATCACTTATTGCAACAAAAATGATGTTTGGCCTTATTTTGTGTTGCATTTTAAACTATGAAACTGATGATATGTTTCCATCACTTGTTGGAAGCAACAATAGTGTTTTGCCTTATTTTTGTAAATCATGTGTTGCAGTGATGATTTTTTTTCCATCACTTGTTGAAGTAGCAATGATTTTTGGCATTGTATTAATAGCTGGAGTATTGTTTCCATTTTTATGTAAACTTGACCATAGAGTATGTGTTATAAACTCGTGGCAAGTATGGAATGCTTGGCTCATTTTTGGTCATATAGCGAAACATGTAATTTGCAAGATATTGTACTATAGTTTTGTAGGGGATACAGGTTTTAGCTCATCACTTATGGCTCCGAAGGACAAAGGTGAAGGAGAAGGAAGGATGTCCTGTTAGGAAACTTGTGGTGTAGACAAGGTACAATTTCAGATTATTTAATGCTTTTGTAGGACCAAAATATTCTTTTAGTGGGGAGGGTTGATCTAGGAGGATCCACAATTGATCTAGGAGGATCCAGGTGGATCTCTAAAAAGTACCAGTGGCATGGTAAAGAGGCTCAAAACTCAAAGTGGAACAATCTTGATAAAATTAGCTTCAGATCGAAGTGCTCATCATCTTGATACTAATGGTGTGAACGACACTCGAATCTGAGGTCATATGAAGAAGCTATGGCAATTCGAAGTTAAATTTTGACTTGGATAGGTGGTAGGAGAAGATGACATGGCAGAACTCTCAGTGAATGGGAAAGCACGAAGTGGAAGGCTACCATTGGCCCTGCATTCACAGATCGCAGAAGTCAGAGATTCGTGAATTGGCCTCCAACATTACCAGGTTGCGATGCGATAATTGCAATTATAGATCACAACGAATGATAGTTATAAATTGTCCCTCAAGCAGGGAAGGGGTGCGATGTGATAAATCACATATCGCATAGGTGCATTAGTAAAAAATTGGCCTCGGCAAGATCAGGTTGCAATTGTGATATCGCAATTGCATATCACACAATGCAAAGCCCCGTTATATATGTTACCCCCTGGCTCCATCGATTGTGATAGATTCCGGATGCGATACAATTATGGGTTTTTGTTGATAGTTTCATCAGGTCTGCCTTTTATCACACATCACACATCGCTAATTGCAGAGTCTCGATAATAGTACTACCCTTCTGATGCTGCCGATTACAATTTTCAATGGGTTATAAGCGACGATAGACTAAGGCTGTCACTGATAAAGCCAACGGTTAAGGATTAATGCGTCGATTCTTTGTATTATTCCATCGGTTTAATGTATTAAATGTGAAATAGGTTTGTGTGAACTATTGTCAAGGGAGGATTTTTCTTTTTTGACAGGTTTGTTACTTGCATGCTATTCCAAGTTCGAGAATATTTGTTTGGAATAGTCCAACTGCCTAAACTTTTAATTTGTTGAAATTTCCTGGTTTATGAAAGTGTCTTCCCACCAGAATATAAATTGGGTTATCTACATAATGAGAGGGGAGTAATAGAGCAGCATAGAGCAGTGTAGATTCACAAAAATTAGAGCAAAGACACTTACTCCTGGCAGGTAGCCGAAACCTTGCCTCATAAATGAGAAGGTTATGAGAAGGTGCAGAAAGCCCGATTATCTGAATTGGGTGTTCTGATAGGCGATTCTGCACAATTTTTCGCCAAGAATTTAGTGGTTTTGTCTATCTCTAGAGTTGGACTCTCCATTTATCACATATCTTCTATATTGGAGGTATAAGGGTGTTTATGTAATATTTGCTTGTACTTCTTCTCTTTTCATGCCATTTAATGAACGACCTCCTCACTATTGAGCAGGGCCCAGAGATGTAGTCTAAATTTGATGAACTCCGTAATCAATTCTCCGTGCCTTGATCTCATGTGTGGTTATGTCTCTTTTATCTTCATTTTATATGCTTATGTTCCATGGTTTTTAAGTACTTTGTTATATGTAATTATGATGCATCTATAAGAAAAAAAATCCTTGATAATGTTGGGTATCCTCCATCTGGATTGCAGTTGCCTCCATCATCCCCTCCTTCCATGCAAAGGGGGCAACCTATTGTTGAATAAAAAAAATTTCATTTTTCACAAAAAATAAAACAATTTTTGTTTTAAATCAATGGAATTGATTTCATAAAACTCAAAATTCCATAGCCCCCGAGACCAAAGCTCACAATTAGGCTTTAAAAAACCTTAAGTATTAAACATTAGGCTATCAAAATAAAAATAATAAATCGAAGTTCAATTAAAATATGAGTTATAATTTTAAAAAAGAAAGAAAAACTCCGACTTATCCAAAATCCCGCTCCCCTCATTGCAAATAAACATAACATCATGGTTAACGCCCCTCCATTGTCCCATTGTGATTGCGATATTCAAATCCAGACTCAACGAAAATATTAATTCCATTTCATAATCTGTCACGTCCTAAGAATCACAACATCCACAGACTTAAGTCCCAACCTTGACTTCATTGTGATTGCGATAAGCCAAACCCGACGGGATAATAAATTATATTGTATAAATCATCCCGTCCAATGCATCATATAATACATGTGTTTGATCCCATTATCCCTCTGCATCAGCGATTGTGATATGCGATACGAACCAGACCCAACATGATAATCAATTGTGATTCATAAAATATGGCATCCATCATCTAAGGGCTTAAGTTTAAACCCCTCCGCACCGCTGATTGCGATTTGGGATAGAAATCCCAGCGGTACCTTTTCCATTGCCACATAGTCCAATGGCATCATCTTCCATGTCATCCACCACGTAGTTAGATTCCACATCATCCACCATATCATATTCTACTACGTCACCCCTAGGATATCGCGATCGCAAAATCTTTCGACCACTTCTTACAGTCTTCCACTCCATAACTCCTGATGCAATATAAAACAAAGAACAAAGGAAAAAGTGATGTATATGGAAATACTAGGGACCACCTTTTGCACTAGCACGTACCTATTTTTGATATCGCAATCGAAAAAGGGATGGCACTTGTGCCATCGCCCTCCGCCTCCCCCCCCCTTTCGCTCCAGTAGATGTGATTATGATATCTTCGTGTATTGAAATTGCGATATCTCTGTGTATTGTGATTACAATCAAGCTGAACATTGTGATTGCGATCAAAACCAATTCCCAAGCATTGAGAATTTCACAGAAACAATAGTCTATTTCAAATGCTTAAGGCACTATCCCGATGTGATTGTGATTTGAAAGCCTAGTAGTGTTCTTTAATTAATCTAATTCATCATTTTTCTTATCTTACATGAATTGTGGATTAATGTTGACAATTTGAAATACATTTCGTATTCATTTTATGGCTAATCCACTCGTTGTTTTCTCGCTTTCAAGTGCAAAAGCAGGACAATTGTGCAAAAGAAATAGGTCATTCCACGAAATTGGCCATCACTTGATATTTAGAACTCAAACAACAATGCTAAAAGAGATAGAGTGGCATTCTGCAGATTGTTTTCATAATTGAATTCTATTTTAATCAGATTCTCACTAATTGTAGGGGAATTTGTTGAAACTTCCTCAGCGCTTTGCACAATTGTTTTATTTCTACATTCATTTATTCACTATAAAAACCTGTTTATGTTAAAAAATAAGGGGTTTGGAATCTGAGAAAGAAATCCTTTGGGGCTTGCACTTTTGTGTCTCCAAGTTTGTCTTAATAGATTGGGTCGGGTCTTGAATTTTATGAAGAAAGATGAGTGGAGATTACTCTTTTGTATTTTAAAAATATCATCTTAATAAAATGATTGGATCTAGGTCCTTATTTCTGTTTAAAGAGGCTTCAAAGAGTCACATTTCTGTACTTTTGGGAAGCTTTGAAATAAAGGAAAATGACCGGGACTGTGTATTTTACAAAAGAATTGTGATACATTAGGTACTTTTATAAAAAAAAATCATGTTCTTTTTAGTATAATTCACACTTTGTTTCTTCCAATTTGTTTGTTATATGTATATTATTAACACAGTGCAAAATCATCTCATTTCTGAATATGCCAATGCTATAATTGTTAATACATCTAGCAGCAAATTGTTATTTTATTTGGATGGTGATATATGCTTTAACAATTCTTTTAGTTAGATATTTAATTAAAAGAATTAAGTTAAATTTTTCGTTTCTTTTAGTATATGATTAATCTTTATTACCATGTACTAAAGATAACCATTTTAGATCGCATTCAAATAACAAGTAAACCCGGGAAATAAATAAGTTTTTATATGCATATAATTTAGGAATTGAATATTCTTCAATCAAACACTTATGTAACTACTTACTAGGTGCTTGATTATTAGTATTTAGATAAATGAGTCATATCTTGAGAGCTATCTCCTTGATTTAACTCCTTCATTTTATTATGATTCCTTCATGCTTTGTTTTAGTAAATCATCTCTTGATTGGGAGAAGGATTATTCTTCTCTTCAATCAAGATAGGATAGATTAATTTCATACAAGTTAAATCATGCATGTGTTATCTTAGAAGTCCTCTCTCCGAGGCAAAGCTTTAGATTGGTTTGGTTTTTCCACAAAAACAACTTAAGGGTCATTCCCCTTGCCTTGTCAGCTTGATGAATTAATCTGATGTCCCTAGCTATTCAAAATTAAAGACATATTTAAACTGATAGTGACTGGGAAAGGTAAATGGACCTAATTTAACCAGTCAGAGCCACTACCCCAAACGGAAAAGGAGTTGCTTTAGGGTATGGACTGGGTCGTTTTCCCCCATGTTGGTGCAATGAAATTTGAGGCATCAATATTTTGGCACTAGAAGGAGTGCCTTGTGTTATCACCTGGATTGAACCTCAGGCTGAAGCAAGGCAATGCCAGGGTAACCAAAAATCACACTTAGCCAAGTAGCTAGCACTACTAAGACAAGAGAGGGCTCTCTCCATAAGGATCTTAGCCAAGATGACTAGATCAAGAAAATAATATCAGGCTAGGTATAGTAGCACAAGGTTTGATTTGATTTGAAGGGGCATTGGTGGATTATGAGGATCCGGATAGTTTGGGAAAGGAAATTAGGTCAAAATTGCAGGGTTTAAATGGGGCAAGGTAGGCACAAGTCTCAGCACTGTAGGGTTTGATAGTGAGGTGATTCGAGACAGGTGAGGAGCTAGAAAGAGCATGTGAACAACATGGATTATTCCTAAACTAAAGAAAATATAAACTACAAAATGTCTATCGAAAACACAACATAAAGATATGGATTCTGCCTCTCAGACTTGTATACATTCACATAAAGGCAATGAAATGATGAAATGGAGTCAACAATACATTCTAACACATGAAAACATAATAAAAACTGAACTGAACCTCATACAACATGGATCCCAAAGAAATAGATGCAACTTTTCATTAATCTCCTGCTAAAACTGATACAAAATGATGTCTCTTCAAAGCATAAGCATCCCACTAAGTCCAACCCATACAATGAATGAGGAAAAGCATCATATAGACCCCAAAAAACTCATCCTTAGCTCAAGGGGTCGAATCCATGAGAAGAGGAGCTATTTCTAACAAGATCTGAACTGCAAACAAGAAAATAGGGTGGTGAAAGTGACTTATCCCTAACCCAAACAAACTGATACATTACACCTCATGAACTTATTTTACCTAATGAATCTACCCTAGTAAGCTCTAGAAGCATCATAATTACATTTAACTAATCAATTACAAAGATAAAATTATGATTTTCCATGGTGAAAGTGAAACCTGGGTTAAAATAATGAAAAAATGGACAATTTGTCAAATGCGTAACAACCCTGGTAAACACAGAGCGACCCTGGTCAAACGCATAGCATCCTCTTCAAGATGACTTTTGACCACCTTCTTGATGTCCAAAGCTAGCCCAGGATAGCCCATTGAAAAGCGTATCCTATCTAGTTTCCATAACTTCCCCTGGTTTTAAAAATGGGCTTCATTTACCCCTCCGAAATGGAAATCTCGCAAGACTGCTCAAACGTGCAGCAACCAAGCCAAAAAAGAGGCAAAAAGGTGATTTTTTTGTAGTTTTTTACCCTTTTGGCTGACCAATTTTGCTCCAAATTCTTAGAAAAAGTATAGGGTGCATGTCCTCATCATTTTTAATACAAAAATGCTGACCATTTTCTCATTGGATGCTCCAAACAAAAGTGCAACATCCTAGGTGCTGTGTGTTTGACCATGCTGAGTGTGCCAAAATTTCTTCAAAAAACACAACAAAACATATCTTGATAAAATTGCTCAAAAATGGCCAAAATGGGTGGGCTGACAGATGGCTATATGTTTGAGGCATGGAGTGATGCCTCGGCAAGGATATCCAACCTCCTTTTCTCCTCTTGCTTGGTCAAATACTCAATATTTTCGTGAGCTCTTTTGAGCTTGGCTCTTGCAATTTTGTCTCTCATAGCATAGTGCTTCGCCATCCTTCTTTGAATATCATTGTCCTTCTTGGTCTTCCCTACGAGGTTCTCTAGATGATCATTTACCTTCTCAAGCCAATATTCTCAGTTTTCATTTACCATCTTGGCAAATTCCTCATTCAAGGTGAGCTGATTAGCCATTTCTTCCTCCCTTTTTCTTTCCTGCTCCAAGGCTATTTTTAGGCCTCTAGTCCTTGGCCTTCTTCTTGGCACTTGTTCACCAAGTGGCTCACCATATTGTCCATATTCCTCATCAAGTAAGGCCTTTTCCTTTTCAACCTCTCTCTTTGCCTTTCTAAGCTGAATCTCCATGAGGTCATTTTTGACCTCAAGCTGCTTATTTTCCTGCTCATAGTAGGAAATGATCCATTTGGCCCTTTGCATGTTGACCTCGAGCTCTCCTATGAGTGCATTATTCTCCTTGATGACAATAGCTATGTTTTTACTGACATCATGTTTATCAGATTCAACTAATTGAAAATCATGCTCTATCTCATGGAGGTCTTCCTCCTACTATTGGACCTTTGCCTCTATAACTTTTTCCTTACCTTTTTGTACTTGCTTTGTCGATGAAGAAGGAAAGGACCCTCCCACAATTAGTGGGGCAAACACCTGCCTATGCCCTCTCTAATAGGTATGTGCCAAGGTACCTAAACCAACCCTTTTGGGCTTGTTGCTCTCACCATGCTCAATATGCTCCTGCTCAGTTCCTTTATCTCTAATAGGTGAATGAATAGGATGATGAAAAGGTGATGATGGAGGTAATGGTGTGGCTGACTCATGAGATGAATATGAATGATGTATAGGCTAAGGTGGAGGAATGGAGTTGTGTGGATGAGAGGATGAAGGGGCTTCTTATCCATGCTAAATAGGTGGGACTGTGAAAATCTCATTGGATATGAAAGTGTCCCATGCAGTTAAGCTAATCAAGGCAGTTTAGGACTATCATCTTAATGAGATAATGGTGAAATATGTTATGGATTTAATGATCACTATATTTCCTTTGAGCAATGTATGACATCTTATCAATATCTCGGTAAATATAGTATGGAAGATTTAACATTCTAACTCTTGTGAAATGCATGAGTAATTGAATATGATAGGAATAGAACCTAGAAAACTTGCCCTCACATGTGAAGTACTTCATGATGATTTTAATCATAGGAGCATATCTGTCTAGGAGGTAAGAGAAAAGAAAAATCCTCCTTCTTTCATTCTTATGGTTGGGTTTAAGATATGGCTAATAGTAGCAGTAATCCAAATCTACATGTTTAAACCATTTTTCCCCAACACCTAGGATCCCAGTAGCAACTGATATGATAGCAGAAGATATGGTAAAGGTGACACCGACAAGGGTTGATTGGTTGTCATGGAGGTTGATGATGAACTGTCTCGACAATTCAGAATGATGTTGTGCCCTTTCCACATTCTCACAAAACTCAAAACAACCCATATGTTTGAAGCTTGTGACAGTGATGGGAGATGCCATGAGTTATCTGGTGTTTGTTGGCTCATGTTTGATAATTTTTCCTCCTTTATTATATTTCCTCCTATGTTGTGTTTCTACATCACTTTGACTTTGGGGTTCTTCTTTTGCCATGATTTGTTGCTATCAAAACCCTAGGGAAATGGTAGAATGGACTATGGGTATGGGAAACATGGAATGATGCGAGGAGAGATGATGATAAGGAGATGGGGATGTGTGGAATGAGGGAGGTGATAGGGGATAGTTGTTAAGTGAAGGGGGAATAGTGATGAAAGCTATGAAATGTGTTTTGAGATGGTGGGAATGTATGACTAGGGTTTGATCTTAGTAATAACAACAAACAACATAAACCCTATGTAAGTGAATAATGGTGGGAAGGAGTGAGTAAATTTTCCACCAACTTGATTTGTTGAAGTATATGATAACCAACTTGGAAAATTGGTGGCAATGGAGGGTTTCTAGCATGTTATAGCTCCTTCTAGGCGAACATGCAGCGACCTGGTAAAACACGCAACGACCTCTACAGGAGCGCACCGTCGTTGTAAATAAAACTAGGATCTCTGGCAAAACACGCAACGACCAGGCTAAATGTGCAATGACCCTAGTGAATGCATCCTCTTGCTTTGTTTTGCCCAACTTCACCTTAAAATCACCAATTTTATTTTGCTAAGGAGTTGTGAGAGTGCTATAGTGAAAATGAAGCTTTCATGAGTGCCTTGAGAAGTTGTATATTTGAATTGACTTTAATTTATGAGTTTGCATACCCACTTTCTAAATTTCTTTGTCATTTTTCAAATTCTGACTTTAATGCCTTTTTTTGACTTTCTGACCTTTTTTTGCTCTTGACAGGTGGATGATGCTTTGATTGAACTGATTTCTTCAATGGTTTCATTTCTTGTAGCAAGGAGACATGCTTGGGCAGCATTGGGAACATTTATTACATATAATGACTTAAATTACATCAAAAAATATAAGAAAACTAAAATACTCTATTTTTATCTCAAAAACATGCTTTTCAGTTGAAAATTACATCAATGACAAAAGATCTTTATAAAATAATTATGACTTATTGACAATTACTCTTTGTTTATTGGTCATCCTCATACCTTTTCTGCCTTTTATTTACATTTGAAATAATGCTTTTGACCTTCGAAATGAACCCTAAAACCTAATGGAAAGACAACTACCTCAATTGAACAACAATTGAACAACAAATGACGCAGGAGGTCAATTGAACAACAATTGAACAACAAGTGAACAACAAATGACACAGGAGGTCAATTGAACAGCAATTGATGCAAGAGGTCAATTGAACAACAATTGAACAACAATTGAACAACAAATGATGTAGGAGGTCAATGGAAAACCATCAGTGGACCATTTTAACATGACCTAATGGAATGATTAAAAATTCAATATGAGACACCTAAAATGAAAATGCAAAGAGCAGATTTGATCCCTGATGGAAGTATGCATATACTAACACTTACACCTTGAATTAGTCATTTGTTTAAATTTTGTTATATCATTTTTTAACTAATCATGGCTCCCATATTCATTTCTACATGTGGTCATGCATTCGTTCCACCCAAGCGTAGACGAGGCATGCCCAAGAAGCAGATTGAGTCCTTACCAAAGTTAAAGTATGACAGTGAGAGTAATATTTCTACGTTAAGTCATATTTCTGATTTTGTCGATAGATTTAATTCTTTTAATATAATCATCGATAATGAGATTTGCAGGCTTTTCACTCTTATGTTCAGAGGACAAATCCGTAGATGGTTTTTGGTGCTTCCTCCAAAATGAATTCATTCATGGAAGCATTTATGCCTAGTATTTCTAAAAGCACATCATAATTACAATTACGATAGTTTGTGTTTAGAGTTAGACAATATTTACATATGTGATAATGAATCTTTATATGATTTTTATAATATATTTTGGTCGCTTTGTTATAAATTTCACTTAGATGATTTTCCTTTAAATGAATATTTAATTGAATATTTTACTACCCTTGTTTCTTCCCATTCTGAAGATAATGAATCAATTAATGAAGAAAAAGACACTTCTAACTCATTAACTAGTCTTGAATCATTAAATGATTTTATGGAACCCGAACTTGTAATTGAATCACAACCTTTATTCTTAGAAAATTGTAATTTTCATTTTCTCATTTTTGAAACAAATGTTTCCATTATAGATACAGAATCTGAAAATGTTATTACAACATTTTTTAACCATACATGTGATTGGTCAATAGTTCCAATAAAATCTAATTTACAGCAAGATGTGGATAATGAACATATTGGTTTATCTTCTTTAAAGGAAAATTCAAAAAATTTAGAACATGTAAATACATTTGAAAAAAATTCTTTAAACTAGGAATATAATACAGCAAGTTCTATAAACGATTCATTCCAACCGTCATTATACTCTAATATGCATTATTTTCTTTATCCTGATGTGTTTTCAAATCAAAATATAGTTAATGATGATCATCTTAATATTTCGAAAGATAATTTTTGTTTTGAAAATTCTACATCTATTACTCATTTGGATACTAATTCTTTAATTTCAAAACCCTCTTCCTTTGTATTTTATGATTCTGGTAGTTCAGATCAGCCATTTAATTTTCATAAGAAGAAGGTAATTTATGATGATTATCATGACAATGAAGGTAAAAATCACATCTTGTGCAAAGTGTACCAGTTTTGAAAACTAATCTATCTTGTGAAGATTCACATGCTTTAATTTTGTTTCCTTTTTCTGAACACAAACTTAATTTTGAGAATTTTGATGAGTTAATTTTGCGAGTTTCTAACATATCTCATTTTGATTCTCTTTTAGAAACTTGCATTTATAAATTTTCCAGGGAATGTCCTTCTAATGGCAGTTCATCAACTAAGATCCATGATGAGTTCCAGAATTTCCTTCTAAAATTATTTTCTAATTTTAGTTTCAATAATGATTTGTCTGTTTTTACATTCTTTCCTTTTGTTTTCTTTTCCTTTTGCAAGCATGTTCAATCTTGTAATATTAAACATGTTCGAGATATATTAAGTGAGGATGATGAATTGGTTTCTCATAATATTGAATATCAACATTCATTTCGTTTCAAATTTAATTTGATATTCACAAATTCATTCCAATCATTTCATCATCATTCAAATCTAAGTCTTGAAAATGTTCCTTCAAAGCATGCCTTGCCAACGTCTCATTTGGTAAGTTTTCACTCTTTAACCAATATTCATCCATTCTTTGATGATCCTACTAATATTTTCTTAGAGAATTCTTTCCAAAAGAGACGGTTTACTAACAAGTTAGTTTTAAATAAATTTATTTTTGTACATAATTTCAAATTAGATGTAAATAATAAATTTTGTTTTATTTTGATTATTTGTGTCACATTTTTGCTAATTTTTAATTTCTACATACATGTAGGTAATAAAATGAGAGAATGGTTACATTCGAAGTATGAATATACCTAGTCATTTTCTCTCCATTCAGTTAGTAATTAGGAGTAGATTAATTTAGACTAGATTCTTTATGTTTTCATTGCAGATTTCAATAAGCAAGTAACGAATTTAATATTTTCATCATCTATTTTTCATTTTATGGTAAAGTGATTTAAAACATATTAGAGGCTTTTGAATCATTTGATTATCTTTATTTTGCAAAACTCCATAACATTGTCAATCCAACTTTCAATCAAAAAAACATGTGTGGAGAATTTCTATCATTTTGCAATCTTTGATTTACAAGTACTTCTGAAAAGGTCATAGTCATCACTATTGTCATCCTATGTGAAATTGAGATGAATGTAATCTTAAAATTCATTACTTAGCATTTTAGATTAAATAAATAGATGATATTGAACATAAGGGAATTTGAGAAATACAGGGAAGAACTTGAAGATCTATGAGGTGAATTACAGTTAAAATTATTCCAGGTATGCATTTTACAAATTAATTTTCATCTATCATTAGTTTTTCGTCTCATCATTATTTATTTTATAGGTTTTCCTTGTTTTATTTGGAAACTTAAAATAAATAAGCAATTAACTTTTTATAAATCTGCAATATGTTCAGGGAAATACTTATTATTTCGTCAAAATTTGAGAATTCTCTAAATTTTGCTTCCCCTCATAAAATTCATGATAATTGTTTAACATGTTATCAAAATACTCATATCAGATCATTAAAATTTTGTAACTTTCCTCATTAAAAAGTTCCAATAACTTCTTCTCATCAAAACTGTTGATGGTTAATTAAACTATTAAAAGGATTTTTATCTTAAAGCAAAGTTTAGTCAAATTCTCTCTTTCTTATCTTGCAGCAAATGGTCTTACTCATGATTTTATATATGCATGTTCCAAATCTCACAATTTGCCTCGTAAATATAGAATATGGATCAGGTAAATCTAATAGATCATATTAATTCATTTTGGGTTCTCTTTTATTTCAATTCTTTGATATATCACTCCATGCTTAGAGATTCAAACTTTCATCATATACTCAATTGATACATCATTTGAGTTTGAATCATTTTCTATATTCAGGGGCTGATATAAATTTAGAAAAGAAAGAGAACATGCATCACTGTAAATGATAAAGAAGCAAATATTAATTTTCATTGTTGGATAAAATCAATTTTATTTGATTCCCTTGAACATGTCATCATTTTCTTAAGTTTACTTCTCATTTTAGATTAGATTTAATAAATAACGATTTTGGGTTAGTTACATTGCATTGAAGAAATTCATACCTTTTCGGGAAGATTAAATAAAATTCTTCAATGGTAAGTCTCTATTATGAAACCAACTCACCAAAAGATAGAAAAGAAAGATCAACACCTTAGAAATCAACCTCTTAGAGGGGGAAACCTTATTTACATTACACAAATGAACAATTCTTGGATGATACAAATGACAAGAATATATAGGAGTCTAAGGGGTCATAATATAATCAGAGCCGACATAACAATAATAATGTAAGGGCACGACAATAACAATAATGGGCTTCTATTGGGAACAATAATAACAATATGGGGACTACATGGCCACAATAATATAATAAGGTGGTTGCACTAATAACAGTAAGGTCTTACACTAGTAGTATAGGGACCTAACATGCCTCTCTACTTCAAAAAGTGTTGTCCTCAACACTTGAGTAGTTCTCGATGCTTCTATATAAAATTCTTGTCCTGCCATGTGGAATCTTCAGCGGGTAAGTTCTTCCACTTAATGAGATACTATGAAATTGAATGCTTTCGTAGCTATCAAGTTCTTATTTCCATGACTACTTCAAGTTCCAATATGACTTTTCCTTCATCTTCAAGTTCTGACAATATTGTTTGAACTGGGAGCTTGTCATCTATAACCTTCTTTAAGCATGAAACATGGAAAACTGGGGGCACTCGGGAAGATGCAATAAGACCCAATTTGTATGCCATAGTACCAATCTTTTGTAGCACCTTGTAAGGACCACAGTACTTTGGTGATAATTTATTATCCTTCTTAGATTGCTTGAGGGACATTTGTATATATGGTTGTATTTGTAAAAATACCCAATCTTCTACATCAAAACTTCTTTATCTGTGATGTTGATCTTCCTATTGTTTCATTTGATTCTGCACCAAAGTGGGGTTATCCTTTAAAATTTGGAGAACTGGTTGTTGATGCTTGATGTGATCTTTCACTGCTTGAACCTTTTTCTTCTTGATATGTCCTTCTATATTGAGAGTTTGAGGAGTGGTAATCCTTGCCAATGCATTACAAGATATGGTCAGACTCATTTCTTGATGCTCAATGTGATCATTCACTTATTGAACCTTTTTCTTCTTGATATGCCCTTATATCTTAAGAGTTTGAGGGCTAGTAATTCTTGCCAATGCTTTACAAGATATGGTCGGATTTATTTTTTATTTCTTTAGGGTTAGTTCCCAGTGTATATCCTCTTCCTTTGATGTTTCTTAATCCTTTTCTTCCTCCTCTTCAGAATCTATTTAAAATAATTTCTTCTTAGCACACTCATGACCTTTAATGTATTTGCTATCACAATTGTAACAAAGCCCTTTCTCTCTTTTTTCTTCCAATTGTTGTGGTGTTAACCTTGTAGGTTGTGGAAGGCTAGGAGAAACAACACTTCCATCTTTATAGTTGTGAGTGGTAGACTTCCTTGTTGCCATATTTTTTATTTCCACTTTTCTTGCCAACATGTATGCCTTCTCCAATGGATCAGGTTCCAAAAGGTGAACCTCATGTTGGATGTTATCATTTAAAGTCCCTACGAAGATATCAATCCTCTGCTTCTCTAGAATACCATTTAACCTTATATTCAATTTTTGGAATTCCTCAATGTGTTGTTCCATTGAACCCTTTTGTTTGAGATTTACCAATTGGCTAAAGAAGTTTCTCTTTGTCTTCGCATAATGTGCTATCATTTCCTCCGTGAAAATTGATAAGGTGACAAGTGATTTATGAGAACAAATACCTCTATACCATATAAACTAATTGGGTTCTAAACATAAAGATGCAACACATACCTTTTGTAATAGTTTCACATCATGTAGGTCAAAATAGTGCTCCATCTGTAGTATCCATGTTACTGGATCCTTGCCATCGAACTTCCTCATATCTATTTTTATTTCTTTTAGGAGCTTGATCTCGAAATGACTATAAATCTGTAGTTTCAAATCATCAAATTCTGAAATTACGACCAACGGTAGCTCTCTGTGTCCTCTTTCCAATTCTACAAATATAATCAAAATTGGATTCTCCAAGAAAGAGCTATGCCCAATCTCCCAAGATGACCTGATTATATACTTTTTCAGTAGAGCTAAGTTGTACGAAGCTCCATGTGTCACAATTTCAACCATAGGACCTCACACCAATACACTGAAAACTACATTCTGACCTCTTTTTGTAACTTCTTACGAAATTTCAATCTTATGCTCATAGATAAAGTTAAGATGCTTTTCCCAAGGTCATTTGTTTGGGATGTAATTCAATAGCCTGCCGAAACCCTAACTTCCTCAGATCATATCTCCAAAAATATAGCGATACAGGACCTGCAATTCAGATCCAAGGTTCAGAATGATTTCAGCTCACATGGGAAATTTTTGTAGCTTCTTAAACTTCGTAGCAAAAAAGTTATAGCGAAAATGTCACGATGACCTGGTTGGAGCAGTGAAACCCTAAAATCCAAAGATCTGATACCAAATGTTAAGAAATCAACTCAGAAAATGGAAGAAAATATAGACCAACGCCTTCCAAATCAGCCTCTTCAAGGGGGAGGCCTCATTTACATTACACAAATGAACAATTCTTGGATGATACAAATGACAAGACCTCCTTTCTATATATAGAGGTCTAAGAAGTCCCAATACAATGAGAGCCTACATAACAATAATATTGTAGGGGCACAACAATAACAATAGTGGGCTTCTATGGGGTACAATAATAACAACATGGGGACTATATGGACACAATAATACAATAAAGGCCATGCACTAATAACAATAAGTGTTTACACTAGTAGTATAGGGACCTAACAGTCTCATATAATCAGTTTCATTCATTTCTTTACTTTTTCAGTTTTGTTTTTAGTTTTTTCTTATATGTAACTCTCTTTTCTAGCTCTTCACAAGTATTTACACAGCTTCACTAGAGTAAACTTTAAGCTCAAATTTCAAAAGGAATCAGTAACGAGTTTCATCAAATCAACCAAATGGGGGATCTCTAAACCTTTAATATTTTTCTTTAAAGGCATTACTTTGATTTAAAAATGGTTAAAGTATTTTTGCAAGTTTTTCTTTTGAAAAATAAAATCCATAGCAAAGAGAAATTTCCTCATTTTAACTGAACTTTATTGTTACTAAATGCTTATGACTTTACAAGTTAAAATTTATCTAAATTTCAACATAAGAAAGAATGTTTACTTGATTATCTTCTTTTTCTTTTGTTAAGAAACTTATGTAAACAATGTTGTGGAGTTTTCCTTTTAGATTTGGTTTTGGTGATTCTACCATCATACTTGTGAATGGTCGTATCTTGAGAAAATTATGTTATCAAATAAAAATTACATTTTTTCTTCTAGATAATAATGTTAATAGCATACCTTTGGCTTTTCAAAAAATCTATCAAAATAATTTTTCAATTTGAACATAGGAATTTTCTAGGAAGCGGTTGTCAAAATTGAAAACTAGATAAAAATTATATAACTAAAACTTTTCCACTATGTTGTGAAAATTTTAAAAACCTCAAAAATTATATCCTTCTTACTCCAGTCTCAGTAAAAAAAGTTACCTTTAAAAAGTAAACACTGTCTTGTGACTAAGTACCTTCAACTCTAATTTGTTATCCAAAACCCTTAAGGAGTCAATGATTCTCCCCATCCATTAAAAAGTGATTTTTAGAGTGTAATTCAAAAATATAATAAATCTAAAATATAAGAAGCCTCATCACGAGCCTACGTACCATGATCATATGGAAATAATAAGGCACACATTACCACTACTGAACACCAAATCAAGGTAATGACTTATGATTATTTCAATTATAAGGCAAGGGGTATCATCACAAACCAGCTTGTTCAGTGTAATTACTACCAGTGAATGGCATTGTCACTATCTGGCCACCAAACAATGGACAATGGATTTTAGGCATTAGTTAAAAAAAAAAAAACACAAATAACGAATAAATAAATTTACCTCTAAATATTGCATTATTAAATGCATGGGACACTGAATTATTGTTGGTTAAAAGGTAACCTTGTCGAATCCAAAAACGCTTGTTTGCAGCAATGGCTCTACCTATGAAAAATGAGTACATCGGAAGCTAAGTTGTAAAATCCCCCCTACTTTATCTTTATAACTGATTAATGAATCAATATAAGTAAATAAGTGTTTTTCATTCACAAAAGATTTTTTAAAGAAATTACAATTTAATGAGTTTTTTATGACCAGAGTAATTTTATTTATCTAAATGTTTCAATAATTTTTTTCCCCTTCCTAAATTATTTTTACTAAATTTTTGAAACTTCATTATCATTCATCAAAGATAACTGACTCTTCTAATAAATCGCTAATTGTTGTACTGTTCAACAACCCCCAGTTTTTATATAATAATTTCCTATGAAATTAATTATATAAGAATAGGGGACCCTTTTTAAGTTTTAGAACACAAAAAATAAAAATATTTTTGTTTTGAATAAAAAAAATTCATAAAAAATAAAATTTGATTTAAATCAATGGAATTTATTTCATAAAAATAAAAATTTCGTAGCCCCTGAGACCAAAGGTCATACTTAGGCTTTAAAAAACCTTAAGTATTAAACATTGGGTTATCAAAATAAAAATAATAAATTGGAGTTCAATTAAAAACATGAATTATAATTAAAAAAAAAAAAAAAGAAAAGAAAGACTCTGACTTATTCAAAATCCTGCTCCCCGCATCGCAAATAAACATTACACCATGATTAATGGCCCTTCGCTGGCCCATTACGATTGTGATATTCAAAGTCAGACCCGACGACAATATTACTGTCATTTCATAATCTGTCGCATCCTAAGAATCAAAACATCCATGGACTTAAGTCCCAACCTTAACCTCATTGTGATTGCGATAAGCTGGAACCGACGGGATAATAAATTTCATTATATAAATCATCTCGTCCATCACATCACATAATCCACGGGTTTGATCCCTCTACATTAATGATTGTGATATGTGATACGACCTGGACCCAACATGATAATGAATTTTAATTCATAAAATATTACATCCATCATCTGCAGGCTTAAGTTCAAACCCCTCTACACCATCAATTGTGATTTACAATGGATGTCCAGGTGACACCTTTTCCACTACCACATAGTTTGATGGTGTCATCCGCCATGTCATTTGTCACGTAGTCATATGCCACATCATATAATGCTACATCACCCCCAGGATATAGAAATCACAAAATCCTTCAACCACTTCTTATAGTCTACCACTCCATAACTCCCAATGTGATATAAAAAAAAGAACAAAGGAAAGAGAAATGTAAATGTCCACGATAGGGACCACATTTTCCACTACTACGTACCCCTTTGTGATATCACAATCACAAAAGGAATGACACTTGTGCCATCGCCCCCCCATATGTGATTCGATATCTCTGTGTATTGCGATTGTGTTCAAGTCAAACATTGTGATTGAAATCAAAACCAATTCTCGAGCATTGTGAATTTCACAGAAACAATACTCCATTTCAAATGCTTAAGGTCATGTCCCGATGTGATTGTGATTTGAAAGCCCAACTACGTTCTTTAATTAATCTAATTCATCATTTTACTTATCTTCCACGATTTGTGGATTAATGTTGACAATTTGAAATATATTTCGTATTCATTTTATGGCTAATCCGCTCTTATTTTCTCGCTTTCAAGTGCACAAGAGGAAGGACAGATGTGCAAAGGAACAGGTCATTCCATGAAATCGACCACCACTAGATATTTAGAACTCAAACAACAACGCTAAAAGAGACAGAGCGAGATTCTGTAGATTGTTATGAAAACTGAATTCTATTTAATTAGATTCTCACTAATTATAGGGGGATTTGTTAAAACTTCCCTAGTGCTTTGCGCAATTGTTTTATTTATTCATTCTTTTATTCAGTATAAAAACTTGTTTATGTTAACAAATAAGGGGTCTGGAATTTGAGAAAGAAATCCCTTGGGGATTGCACTTTTGTATCTCCAAGTCTGTCTTAATAGACTAGGCCAGGTCCTAAATTTTATGAAGAAAGTTGAGTGGAGATTACACTTTTATATTTTCAAAAGCTCATCTTAATAAAATGATTGGACCGAGGTTATTTTTTTGTTTAAAGAGGCTTCAAAGAGTCCCATTTTTTTACTTTTGGGAATCTTTGGAATAGAGAAAAAGGATCGAGGCTATGTCTTTTACAAAAGAAGTGTGATACGTCGGGTAATTTTATCAATGTTTTTCATGTTCTTTTTAGTATAATTCACAATCATTGTTTCTTCCAATTTGTTTGTTATATGTATATTATTAACACAATTTAGCATCATCTCATTTTTTAATATGCCAGTGTTGTAATTTTTAATACATCTGGCAACAAATTGTTATTTTATTTGGATGACAATGTATGATTTGACATTTCTTTTAATTAACTATTTAATTAAAAGAATTAACTTAAAATTTTTCATTTCTTTTAGTATATGATTAATCTTTATTACCATGTACTAAAGACAACCATTTTGGATCACATTCAAATAACAAGTAAACCCAAGAAATAAATAAGTTTTTATATGCATATAATTTAGGAAATAAATATTTTTCAATCAAACACTTATGTAACTACTTACTAAGTGTCTGATTGTTAGTATTTAGATCAATTAGGAATCAGATCTTGAGAGCTATCTCCTTGATCTAATTCCTTCATTTTATTTCAATTCCTTCATGTCTTCTTTTAGTAAATCAACTCTTGATTGGGAGAAGGATTCTTCTTTCTTTCAATAAAGATAGGATAGATTAACTGCATACTAGTTAAATCATGCATGTGTTATCTTAGAATTCCTCTCTTCGAGGAAAAGCTTTAGATTGGTTTGGATGTTCCAAAAAAAAACATAAGGGTCATTCTTCTTGTCTGATCAGCTAAAATAATTGATCTGATGTCCCAAGCTATTAGTAATTAAAGACATATTCAAAGCTGATATTGATTGGGAAAAGATAACTAGACCTAATTTAACTAGTCAGAATGCCTACCCCAAACAGAAAAGGAGCTTCTTTAAGGTCTGGACCACGTGGTTTTCCCCCATGTTGGAGCAGCGCATTTCGAGTCATCAACACCCATACAACCTGGTTCATATTGGGATCGATTGTTGAATACTCAAACTGTACCATCTTCCTCACAAATTAATACCTATCCATCAACACCTAAAAAATCTCAAATACATGTGAGCCAACCATCACTTCCCTTTCCAGTGGTATCTAGTTATTACTAGATCCCAATTCATCAACCTGTACAAGGTTCCTCACCCTCTCAATCACTTGCATAAGGTACTCCTCAGGTTTCGGTAGGTCAAATTCTTCAAAATTTGACACAGTCTCAATCGAACCCATACTAGGGGGTGATGCAAACCTCGATTGGGCAATAGTATGGATCACATCAAGTGCCTTTTTAAGGCCAGAAAATCCAAAACCAACCATTCCAGCAGATTTATCGCCATCCTAGGGTTGGGAAATAAACCCACTTTTATGATGGTTATCATAATCCTCCATATTCTGGTAACCATGTTCCTTATTATGAAAACCCTCCTTATCCAAGAATGCAAGTGCCTATTGCCCAGGCTATCCCTTCATATCCAAGTCATCTACCTTAGGAATTTAATCAATTGTTTCCTTTTGTGGCTACTCTTGGATTGTCAGATTTAACTCGACTTACTAATGATCCCATCGATCATTCGTCATGGTGGTCGATTATTCCCACTAAGTTGCCTTCTGATATGCCAAAGTTTAATGGAAATCCAGGAGAAGACCTATCGATGCATGTTATGACATATCATCTATGGTGTTCATCCAATTCACTTAATTATCATTCCATTTGATTTCCTCTTTTCCGATGAATGCTTACGAGTACCTCCGCTAAATGGTATATTGAATTGCCTAAAGTGTCATTTCACAACTTCAACACTTTACCCATCTAACTTCCTCACACATTTCCAGTTACCCATGAGATACGAAACTGGAATGGAACTATTGAATAACTTCAAACAATCAGACTCTACTCAAAGTTCAGATCATATTCATGAGTGAAGATGCGTCGCTAGTTAGTCAAGACTTATGTTCCCAATCAATTATTAGCAAAATCATTTGTCAAGTCTCTATTACCTCCCATAAAATAATATGTGGCCAAATGTGGAGTTGTGACTGAAGAGAAATTTGTTTCTCATGCTCAATATTTAGATATGGTTTATACCCAATTAGGCACACTCTATGACAAGATACCAAATTCTTTGAGACCTTCAAATATTGTTCCTCCTCCACCTGGTAAATAATCCCATGCAGGAGATGGAATTATATGTTCTACTAGTTCATAGTCAATGAGTAAATTGTCTAGTATTATTCTTACCACTCCTTCACAAAACCCTCCATCTCATCCTCTTGTAGCTTCTGCTTCCAAGATAAATGTTGTCTCATTTGATAAAGACAAGTCTCAACAACAACCTGGAAGGAAGAAGAAAGGTAAAGGAAAGAAAAAGAAATATTCCTCACCGCAGGATAAACAAATAAAATTTTCTTCTTGTGAGAAACAAAAGCCTCGATACCCATGTTTGATTTGTAAAGAGGATCACTTTTGACATGATTGCCCATACCACACTGAAGTGAATTAGTTCCTTAAATAACTCACTTCTCCCACTATGCTAACCAACTCGTTTCCCAATTAGGAGACCCATATGGTTTCTCGTGATGCCTCTTCCTCTAACATAGTTTTGGTGCTTTCCTCCTCAAAGCTTACATCCGATGTCATGATGACCACTCAAGATAAGGACTATGGTGATGTGAATCCATTGAATGGGGAGGATACTTATCAACCTTCTAGTTTGGAATCACCTTCATCTGATCTTGTTCCACCTCTTATTCCTACAAAATTGACTATCAAGCCTCTAAAGGGTGTTATACATAACTCTTATTTCAACCCTTGTTTGATAGCCACTCAAAATTACAACGTAGTTGAAGACTTAGCTCAGTCACCTTTGACTAAGTCTACTCTTGAGGTGTTGCAAAATTTCCCCGCCCAAAAAAAGGGCTTATTGTCAGCTATTGAATCTGTGGATCCATTGGATTCCTACCTAGTAGTTTTCTCTCATGAAAACTGTACCCCTCGAATTCCATCTCAGTTAGCCTTTATGATCCAAGTCGTTGTCCATGGTAATAAAATTGATCATTCTATTGTGGATGAGGGAGCCTCAACCTGCATCATGTCCTTATCTTGCTAGAATTCAATTGGTTCACCCCAAATGAGTCAATCGACCACTACATTAGAATCATTTGGTGGAAGGACATAAAAACCTTGTGGGATTATGCATTCCCTCTAAGTGGAATTAGGAGGCAAAGCCATCTTTATTAATGTAGAAGTTATTGAAAAACCTTTGGATTATAATATTCTACTGGGACATACATGGGTTTATGCTATGGTTGTTGTCCTTTCAACTTACTTCCAAATGATCGCCTTTCCTCATAAAGGCATGATCATGGGCATAGATCAACTTGCCTTTTTTGCCTTTGATTCCAATGTTACTGGAAGTTCCCCTCTTGTACGAGAATCCCTACATTCCTATCAACATGCAAGGGTTGGTTTATTGAAGGATTCATTGCTTATGGGAACTTTTTTTCTCCCTTCCCCTCCCCTTCCCATCTCCTCAACTTTGGTTGCTTATATAAACATGATATCATCATTTATGATCTTGTGTGATCCATGGTTTGTCCCTGATGAAATTGGCATAAAAAAATTTGGCAACTAAATTCCACTTAGCCCCGTTGAGAAAGATTATGAAGCCATCTTATTAGTTTGTGCGACTCATTATTTTTATTCGATTAATCAGGTAGATCGATCGCTATATTATGGTACACCCTCTGATCCTTTCTCACATACATTCTCTACCAAAGAAAGCATCATGGAGATCATGATATTAGACGACACATCATGGGACGGACATCATCATCATTCCTCCTTCCCAAATACCATTGGATATAATCTCAGTGGTGTGCACCTACCTAATTTTATTGAACCATTTATGAATTTTATTTCCATTCATGAGATAAACTCTAAAAAGAACCTTTCGAATATCGAAGAAACCATTCCTCTTGATATTTCAATTAAAACAGGAATAGTCAAAAATTTATACATCAGACCATCTTGTACTTCATCTAAAATCGATATTTATTGAGCACTTTTTTTTATTTATTTCAAAGATGTCTTTTCCTGGATATATGAGGAAATGCCAGGTATCAACCAAAATATCATAGTGCACAAAATCAAGACGTTCCTAATGTTAAACCTGTCCGATAGCACCTCCATCCAATCCATCCCAAGAAGGCTGCTAGGATAAAAGCTCAAATCGAAAAGCTTTTTTGGGTTGGTTTCATATACCCCATTCCTTAATTTATTGGGTATCAAACGTTGTCCCTGTCATGAAGAAACAGGGCACAATCCGAGTATGTGTCGATTATCGGGACGTAAATCAGGCTTGTCCAAAGGACAACTACCTGACCCTATTTATTGACTAGATTGTCGATGACTATGCTGGCTTCAAGATTTATTCATTTATGGATGGATTCTCGAGCTATAATAAAATTAACATTCTCCTGACGGACCAGCCTAAAACCACATTTATTTGTCCCTAGTGTAATTTTTCTTATAGAAAGCTTCCTTGCAGTTTAAAGAATGTAGGGGCCACATTTCAACGTGTGATGGACTATGCTTTCCACGATAGCAACCACATCGTGCAACCCTATTTGGACGATCTCCCTATCACTCTAAGCATCGAGCTAATCACCCCATGCATTTATGGGCCATTTTCCTCCATTGTAGACATTATAACATTCAACTTAACCTGCAAAAATGTGTATTTTGTGTCAGTTCTACTTGAATCCTTGGTTTCATCATTTCGAAACAAGGAATTTGTATTGATCCTTTAGTTCAGTCAATCATTGATTTTCCTGCACCCTTCGATCTTGTACAGTTACAAAGAATCCAAGGGAAGGTGAACTTCCTAAGGAGGTTCATCCCTAACTATGCTAAACTAACCAAAGGATTTACTCACTTACTAAAAAAATGGATTCCCTTCCATTGGGATGACATTACACAAAAAGTGTTTGATGCCTTGAAATATGTACTAGTTCGGGCATCTCTCTTATAACCTCTCTATGAAAAAGATGATTATTTCTTGTACCTTGTTGCCGCCATCTCTGCTATAGCTATGGTGTTGGTCCAAGAAGACGATATGGGGACTGAAAATCCCATTTATTATCTGATTCAGAACCTCAATGATACTAAGATATAGTATACTCATGTGGAAAAGTTAGTTTTGGGGGTCGTTCAAGATGTCCAAATATTTTTCCATTACATCTTTCTTCACAAAACTATGATCATTTCAGATTTCAACCCTATGACACACATACTATCACGTTAATTACTATGGGGTAAATACTCTAATTGGATCGTTATTCTCCAAGATTTTGACCTAGAATTCATCAAATCCAAGTCGAAGAAATCCTTAGTTTTCATCGAGCTAATGTGTGATCTCCCTTCCCTTGTTTCTAAATCTACATCTAAAGATTCCATCCTAGATGAGTCATTATTCCTAATCTCATCATCTGACCCATGATATGGATATTTTCTCATCTATTTCTAGACCCAAACTTTCCATCCTAATACCTTTGACTCAGATCAATGACGTGTCCAATACCAAGCCTGAAACTATGTGATTATCGGTGACACCCTTTAATTTCATGGTATCGATACAATTTTATGGAGGTGCCTCACTCTTGAAGAGGCCAAAAATGTATTGAATGAATGCCACTTGAGGGCATGCAGTGGACATTTATGTGGTTACACTACCACACAAAAAATCTTATGCGTTGGTTACTTTTGGTCCACCATTTTCTGCAACTGTATCCTCACAGTCCAGAAATGTCATGCATGCCAGATCTATGCTAAAAAATACCACGCTCTTCCTAATTTGTTTCATCCTATTGTCATCGTTGGTCCCTTTGTGAAATGGGACATAAATTTCATGACATGTAACCCTCACTCGACCAGGGGGCATGGATATATCATTGTCGTTGTTGACTACTTTACTAAGTGGGCCAAAGTGATGCCTACATTCAATAATACCAGTGAAATGGCTGCATACTTTTTATTCAACCACGTGATTGCAAGGTTCAGTGTTCTACAAGCAATAGTAATGGATCATAGGAAGCACTTTCAAAATCATATGATGACGAAATTAGTTGCCAAATTGGAACTTTCACATGAAAATTCCGCTCCCTATTATCCTTGGGCTAATGGGAAAGTTGAGGTGATTAACAAAGTTCTTAACACTATGCTTCAACATATGATAGGGGTCCATAAATCAGACTGGCGCTTGTGTTTAAAAATGCAAACAAGAAATTCCAGTTTAATGTGTCCTTCAATTAAACTGAGAATTAAAATTGAATTCTATTCTCATAACAACTTGTAAATAGTTAATTAAGTTTAATTAACTTAATTAGCCTAGGAATTTCGAGTTGGAAGTGTTTTTCTATTCATGTATATGTTCTCCCTAAGTTTCAGGGGTCTAGTATAAGTTTAAATTGAGTTGGAAATTAGATCACTCAGTTTACTGAGTCAAGTTCAATTAAATGAGTTCTAAATTGTTTTTGGAACTAATAGAGGACTAACAACCAGTTGGTTCACTAATGCATCCACTATTGCTACTCCATTTAACTGAAGATTACCTCATGAAAAACTCATGCATGTCGATTCAGAGAAATACCTAGTTGAGACTAGAGTGCAGGGACAATGTACTATCAATGGTATTATTTACTGGAGTGTAAATATCATGCATGCATCATAGATTGATCCTATTTTTGGATTGCACATTTTTGGAAGCATTAATTCCCTTTAAATACGTGTTATTCATCATAGGAATTATGCAAGCTATTAGGAGCTTGGAGAGCTACAAAATTGGCTAAGTGTTGGCCAAGATCTTTCTTGTGAGCTAAGAGAGTTGAGCATACTTGCGTGAAATTTTTCTAGTGAGAATAAGATTTGTATATTCACTATTTTTTTTGATATATGCAACACAGATAGTGGGGTTTTGAGTAGTGGTTTCCCCAGATACATTTTGTGTTATGTGCCATTGATTTATCTTCTTATTTTTCTTATTGTTTTCATCGATCTATTAGCTTCTATTGGTTGAAAGTAGAAGTAGATTCTTGTCCTATGCTTTAGTAGATTGCATAAGCTTGTGAAGCTATAGGATTTTCTACATGGTATTGGAGCTTAGAACAATATACTAGAGGATATTTCGAAGTTTTAATTTTTGGGTTACAAGTGAAATTCGAATTTTCAATACATACTTCAGGATCGACAGATGGCGTTCTACGGTTTGCGACTCGAGTATGCCTTGAAAGGAAGATCAAATTTTATGCCTTGGAGGGATAGCATGGAGGTTTTGCTAGAGGATAATGGCTTGAAGGGATTCATTGATCAACAAATTCCTAAGTTAGCAACATCAGATGCACATAATTTGGTCGAATGGAAGAAGTGTGTGGTGAAGGCCAGGTAGATAATCCTTAAGGGAGTTCGAGACCACATTCTCTCGAGTCTCCATGGCAAGGAAAATTCATATGATATGTGAAAAACATTGATAGACTTGTATCAAGACATAAGTGGCCAAAGGAAATTAGCACTAAAGGAAAAATTTCGAAAAATAAAAGTGGAGAAAGGTGAGACTATTCAAAAATACTTAACCACGTTCACTCAATGTCATGATGAACTTGGAAGTGTTGGAATCATGGTTGTCGAGGATGATATGGTGAGTATTGCTCTTCTATGACTCCCAAAGAGCTAGCATGGTTATTAGGAATCTATCAATTTTTAGGAGAAGCTGCTGGATTGGGAATGACTATGGTCGGATTTGAGGCAGGAGGAGACCAAGAGGAATACCAGGGATGGCTCTTCATCAAAGACTGATGATTAAGAGAACTGTGCCTTAAAGATTAAGGCAAAGAAGGGAAAGGTAAAGATTCCCATTCCAAATCAGATTCTTATCATGGAGGTAAGGAGAAAGACATGATGAAAGTTAAATGCTTTCATTTTCATGAGCTGGGCAATTTTTCTACAAATTTTCCACTTAAGAAGTCCAAGAAGAAGTCCTCAGGAGGAGCGGCAGGAGAGACTTTGGCCTCTCAATTCGAATTGGACTTTTCCCTCATACATGCATGGTGCCATCAATGATGGGAAGTATATGGTACTTAGACAGTGGAGCTTCATTCCACATGACTGGCGGCAAAGAGTTATTTAGTGACTTGAAGGTGAAATATCTCTAGACGCATATCGAGATGGGTGATGACAGGGAGTATAGTGTTACTTGATTGGGCATGATTAATTTTTAGAGGGAGCATGGGGTTCCACTCACCTTGAAGACTGTTATGTATGTTTCGTGCCTAAAGAAGAACATGGTATTTGTTTCCATGCTTGAGGACAAAGGCTATGATGTGATCTTCTCGAAAGGAAAGGTGTTCCTTTGACACATAGCCATGGGTCAAGTAAAGAAGAAAGGGATTGAGGTGAAGAATCTCCATAAGTTGGAGGTAGATGAGTGTGATTCTTTGAGCACAAAAGTAGAAAGGGTGCAGAGTCGAGACATTGGTGAGTTGTGGCATAGACGATTGGGCCACTTGCATCATGCGGCTTTGAAGATATTGCAGTAGATCGCTACCGGTCTTCCCAAAGGTACGCTTGAGAAAGTTGATACATGCAAGGGGTATACTTTGGGAAAATACACCAAGTCTTTCTTTCACAACGGAGATAGTCAAGCAAAGGCTATTCTAGAGTGAGTCCATTTAGATTTGTGTGGACCATTCTTGACAACATTCATCACCAAACACAGGTATTATGTTATATTTTTTGATGACTATTATCATAAATGTTGGATATTTTTCATGCAAAAAAAGGATCAAACTTTCACAAAGTTTTGTGAGTTTAAAGCATTGGTGCAGAAAGAGTCAGGAAACAAGGTTAAATCTCTACAGATTGATAATGGTGGTGAGTATGTCTCAAACGAGTTTAAGAACTTATGTGCAACAGAAGGGATTAAACGAGAGTTGACAACACCCCATAACCCTTAGTAGAATGGGGTGGCCAAGAGGAATAACAAAAGCATAGTAGGGGTAGCAAGGGCGATGTTGCATGATCAGGGCCTACCACTACACTTGTGGGCTAAGGCATGAAACACAGCGGTTTATATTCAGAATCATAGCCCACATTAGATACTTGAGATGAAGACAACAGAGGAGACTTATTCCAGTAAGAGGCTAGATGTTGGTCACTTCAGGATTTTCGAGTCATTGATATATTTACATGTGACTAAATATGCATGGAATAAGCTTGAGCTAACATCCAAGTTGGCGATATTTGTGGGTTACACCAATACACATCAAAATTATCGGGTTTACTTTCTGACTAGTAGGATGACAGTGATTCACAGGGATGTCAGATTCGATGAGGAGAAGTCCATGCGATTTTCCCTTGAAAGGGAGATTAAGCTATATGCAGATGAGAAAATTTTATCTCCTAAGTTTGAGGAACCTGAAATTTTTGTGGAGCAGCCACATGTATAGGATTTAGGAGTGGAGACATCCACTCAAGCAGAGTCTTCCATAGAGGGAAGAAATTGCACTAGAGAGGTTGTCATATTGTTGGATGATGTAGGGGAGAATGTGGGAGCACCCACTTCTTAGTGGAGAAAGAGAAGGTCACCTAAGAGGTACACTAGATATATGGCTCTTATGGGTGAATGCGTTGTGACATAGCCATCTTCCTTTAAGGAAGTAGTGCAGCAGCTGGTTTGGGTTCATGCCATGGTGAGAACATAACTCCATACTTCATAACAATGTTTTGGATTTGGTCCTGAGACTAGAGGAAATTGGTGAGCTCACATTGGATTTAAAAAGTAAAGCAAGCTACAGATGGTAGTATGGAGAAGCATAAGGCTAGATTTTTGGCCCTTGGCTTTTCACAGGTAAAGGGGATTGACTATGATGATACATTTTCTCTTGTTGCAAGGTACTCGTCAATCATATCTATATTGGCACTATAAACACAAGTGGGTTGGAAGATACATCATATGGATGTGAAGGCAAACTTCCTTGATGGCATGATTTAGAAAGAGGTGTACATAGAACAACTTGAAGGTTTTTAGACCTTTGACTATGAGTCGTATGTGTACTGGCTCAAGAGAGAATTGTATGGGCTGAAACAAGCACCCCATGCTTCGTACACTAGGATAGATTGCTACTTCATTGGGTTGGGCTTCATGAAGAGTGAAGCGGATGCGAACCTGTACCACATAGTGGTGGAAGGTAAATTTTTTATCATTGCACTTTATGTTGATGGTCTCATACTAACAGGTGATGATCGGTTATTCAAGTATTGCAAGGAGGACCTTGCAAGAAAGTTTGAGATGAAGGACATGGGGCTCATGCATTACTTTCTTGGCATGGAGATATGGAAGGGAGATGGGGAGTTGTTTGTGTCTCATGGCAGGTATGCAAATGAGATACTCAAGAGATTCTGTATGGAGAGAAGCAAACCCATGGAGACTCCTCTAGTAGGTAAATGGAGGAAGGACGATGCTACTTCAGGGGAAGTAGTGGAAGATACTATTTACACATAGCTTGTGGGTTCACTCATGTACTTCATGAACACATGACTGTATATGTGTTATGCATTTAACCAGCTTATTCAAGCAATGGTTAGGCCTACCAAGCTATATTGGAAGGTTGAAAACCATGTGTTGAGATACGTTAGGGGCACTGCTCAGTACGGATTATGGTATAGATGGATAGAGGGAGTGAATCTTCAAGGCTTCACAGATGCAGATTAAGAAGGGAGTCCATCTAAAACGAAGTGAACATTAGGAGGGATCTTTAGTAGTGGGTCAGCAACAATTTCTTGGTACAGTACGAAACAAATTTCGGTTGCATGCAGTTCGATAGAGGCAAAGTACATGGTTGTGAGACAAGTAGTATGTGAGGCCATCTAGATGAAGAAGATCCTGGTTGGTTTGCTTGTTTAGCATATGGATCCAACTGTGATTTACTGTGATAATTAGAGTTGTATCAAACTCTTTGAAAATCCAGTTTTTCATGAATGGTCCAAGAATATTGATATCCGATATCATCATCTCAAAGATTGTGTATTGAGGTGGATTATGTTGTTAGAGTACATTCCCATGGAGGAGCAAGATGCTAACATTTTGATGAAGGAATTGTAAATATGTAAATTCAAGTTTCACAGAGACAGGATTGGGGTAGATAATAATATATTTCTTGTCAAGAGAGAGTGCTGAGAAATGGAAACAAGAAATTCCAGTTTAATTTGTCCTTGAATTAAACTGAGAATTAACATCAAATTATATTCTCATAGCAGCTTGTAAATAGTTAATTAAGTTTAATTAACTTAATTAGCTTAGGAATTTTGAGTTGGAAGTGTTTATGTAGTCATGTCTATGTTCTCCCTAAGTTTTAGGGGTCCAATATGAGCTTAAATTGAGTTGGAAATTAGATCACTCAGTTTACTGAGTTAAGTTCAGTTAAATTAGTTCTAAATTGTTTTTGGAAATAATAGAGGACAAACAGTTAGTTGGTGCACTAAAGCATCCATTAGTGCTACTCTAGTTAACTAAAGATTCCCTCATGAGAAACTCATGCATGTCAATTTAGAGAAAGACCCAGTTGAAACTAGAGTGCAGGGACAATGTATTATCAATGGTATTATTTACTGGAGTGTAAATATCATGCATGCATCAAAGCTTGATCGTATGTTTGGATTGCGCAGTTTTGGAAGCACGAATTCCCTTTAAATACAAGATATTCATCCTAGGAATTATGTAAGAGATTAGGAGCTTGGAGAGCTGTAGAATTGGCTAAGTGTTGGCCAAGAGCTTGCTTGTGAGCTGAGAGAGTTGAGCATTTTTGTTCTGAATTGTTCTAGTGAGAACAAGATTTGTATCTTCACTCATACTTCTAATATATGTAATACAGATAGTAGGGTTTTGAGCAGTGGCTTTCCCCAGATACATCTTGTGTTATGTTCTATTTATTATCTTCATCTTTTTCTTCTTGTTTTCATCAATCTACTGGCTTTCGCTAGTTGAGAGTAGAAGTAGATTCTTGTCATGTTCTTTAGTACATTACATGACCTTGTGAATCTATAGGATTTCTACAAATTTCCTCTCTTTGTTGCAATGTGGACATATCTAACCTTAGTTAAGATTGCTACTAGATTCACACCCTTCGAGTTGGTGCATGGTTTGGAAGTGATCCTGCCCTCGAATGCAAAATTCCATCGCTAAAACTAGTTATCAAACTTCTACCTGCTACTTCCATAGAGGAGGAACATCTTTTACATATCACTCATTTGGATGAAACATGCTGCAGTGTCGTGTTAGCCAATGAAGCCCATAAAAGACACATCAAAGCGCAATATGACAAAAGCTTCAAACTTAGAATCTTCTCAGAAGGATATCTGGTTCTTTAATATAACTAAGAGGCTAACAAGTTAGGTCGAGGAATGTTCCAGCCTATGTGGCTAGGCCCATACATTGTCAAGTGATTCCTTGAAAAGGGGCTTATGAGTTAGTAGATATTGATGGAGTTCCATTGGAGTACCCTAGAAATGGGTTGTACCTCAAAAAATACTATGATTTATCCCATTCATGGTACATTGTGAACATATTATCTATAGGTGCATCGAGTGTGTTTGTATTGTGTTTCTCAGAGTTTCCCCTAATTTTTTTTACTTTTGGATTTCATATGTCAACCTCTCTCGAACTGTATATTAGTTATGCCGATGGTGCTAGCCATAGTACTCGGAACCTGTCCTCCGCAACGTGGGATATCTTTGCTCTCAATGGCGAGCTAGTGAGTATGTAAGGGATTTACATTGGTCGCTTGACTAACAACATCATTGAGTATAGCACAATGGTTGAGCTACTTTCTGATACTATTTCACATGGTATTCGTCATATAATCATTAGGCTTGACCCACAACTTATAGTACTACAACTCACAAATATGTATTTAGTGAGAAATTTCGCCATCATTCACATGATTTGGAGAGCGCATCCTCTGGAAAGACATTTCAATTTCATACGATATGAACATATTTTTAGAAATATAAACGCATTAGCAGATGCCCTATCTAATTTTGTTTTAGATTGACATTTGCAAAGAATGTAAATAACTTTCAATTCACATCACATAATATTGAGAGAAAATAGGAACTAGGAAACACTATATCTATATCTATATCTTTATATTATATATATATATATTAATATATAATAAAGTTTGTTTTTACAAAATGTGTGCCTTGAGACACATATGGCTACATCGTCCATATAAAAACTATATGCAAAACATCTAAGTATAAAAATCAGTAGTGCTCATGATAAAACGACACTGCACGAGTTATCTTGCATACTGGTCGACCAATATGACTAGGCACTTTGATTATGTGTCGTTAAAGTTGCAATGGAAGTTTATTGACCACAACCTCATTAATCCTATGTGTGAGTCTTTCTATGTGGTGCTCGACCTCTGGTAGGATCTCTACTACATCTGGATCTTGTAATGCATCTCGTCCTACCATAATGACCTATACTAGTGTATTTGCCTCCTCCTGTGGCTTTCTCTCTAGGTAATAGAGATATGTAGCACCTATTGATTGAATAGTTCCAATGTCTACATCAAAAAATCAAATAGTTTAGTCTCAGGAATATCAAAAAACATAAAAATGAAATCGTAAAACTTTCAAAAAATTAATGGTCGAAGTATCTTACCTGAAGCAACCCATTTCTCACCCTCAGGAAACTCGACCTCAGGATCATCACGGAAATCCATCCCTATGTATGGATAATCATCGATGATGATTAGCTACCTGTGTAGCCACCCAAAGAAGCCTGGGGAAAAGTTAATCACTGATCGGCCTACATGTCAGCTCATATGGTCTATCCACCTCCTCATCTGTGTGGTCCTTGGGTCAGTGGGTTCAAGTACAATCTATCAAGGCTGCAGTAATGACACCAACTCTAGAGAAAATGAGACTAAGATCGTGCCATACCCAAATTTCTTCAACTTTCCATCCTTTTCTTTAGTAAGTTGTTCCTTAAAATTGACCAAGTCACCCTCACTCCATTTGAATTTTGTCGGATCTAGACACTCTATCCCATACTAGATGTATGATTTGCTTGCTACATGTAGTGTTGAGCTACCTACCAATCTTGTGGTAATGAACAAGATCATTCTTAAAGGTAATTGGGTTACATCATTTACACTAATATTTATATCCCTAGTAGGAAGATGTCAAGGTCTATAGTAGGTAGCGATATAGGGTTTCATTGTCTAGGTGCCACTTCTTCCACCTAGAAGAGAGATAGGGGCACCTCGTTTTGAAAATCATGTTAGAAAGTAAATATCCTCTACTTGTATCTCGAGTAGATTCTCCCCAAACCTGAATGCCTATGCCTAAATATCCCATGAAGATACAAGGTACTTCAACGACTCCATTTGTTGCCTCATATCAGGAATCTAGAAGAATTTCAATAGCCCATACTTTCTGAGCACCTAGATGGTAGAAGGGTAATTATCCGCATTCAAATATTATTCCTCATGCACTCTCTCTTGCAAGATGAATGTCATTTTGTGCTAGTGGGTACCTAAGACATCAACAAGGGATCCATTAGGCTCATTCCCATGCAAAACACTTGACAAAGTTTGAGGCAAAACTTAAAGAAAACTTAGGATAATGCACCCAACACACCCTAGTAGTGTTTACTAGGGTGTTGCAACTTTGTCTGCAGTGTTTCTCTGCCTAGCTGCAACACAGTGTTTGACACCTAGGGGGTGCGTTGGTCCCAGGGAATTTTTTATGAATCACGGGGGCCTAAAAACCTAAACAATTTGCATGAAAACACAAAAATTGACCATAGAAAGATAGAGAAAGGTTTTAGTTCCTACCTAGAAGTGATGGAACTTGAAATAGTTCCTAGATTTCCTGCAATTGGCTGTAGAAAATCGAGGGCAAAAAGGATCCAAATACTCATTGTTGAAGGTAAAATGTGAAATGGTAAAAATGACAAGTCATTTTGAATATATGGCCATTTTCTCATTATTTTATTCTTTTTTAGTATTTTGACCTAGATATGCTTCATTTTTACTATGAAACAGGTATGTTTAATCCTTTTTGTAGTGTTTTGAGTAGGTTGACAACTATTAGTGGGTTTTCATTATGTTTTGAATAGGTTACTTTGACCACAGAGTATAATTTTATCTCTTTTCCGAGCTTTTTAAACCTATGAAAAGGAACTCCTTGGAGTCCTCTTTAGCTCTTTTCAGACTCCCAAAAAGAGAAAATGTTTTCGAGCACCTATCTTTTCAAACTCATAAGTAAATGAAAATATGTCTCCTCATTATAATTTTAACCCTTTTTCAAATTGAGATAGACTAACTATGAAAAAGGAATACCTTAGTCGAACATGGCTAAGAGGTTCTCTTGGGTATTTTTTTCTACCTTTTTAGACCTCAGGGACTATTTACGAAAAGGGACATCTGGAGTTTTCTTTTTTGCCTCTTTTTCAAACTCTCTAAACATGAAAAAGATGTCGATTTTTACCTTCCCTAGACTCATTAAAACAACAAACAGTGATGGAATTGTCAAACATGACAAGATTTAACCACTCCTTCGTAGGGTTTTTTAAATATAATTGAAGGGATTCATCTAAAGGATGAATTTATAGATTAAGCATATGTTATACTCCTCAAGCTTGTTAAAAAATAAAGAGGTACAAACCAGTATGGTTGGGGAAATTGGCAAAACAAGGGATTCCATTTTGCTAATGTCAATGAGTTTCTCTTGAAGACAACACTTTTCCACTTCATCTCTATGGTCGTTGAGTTGGGTAATATTCTTGTCTTTTGGTTATCATACCATTTTCAGAGCCTCGATTTAAATTTTTGGGTCAATGTTGCCAACTCCAGTCAGTGTTGTTGGTGTGTTCAAGAGATGTCTTTTAGGTTATCTCCACTACAATACTCTTAAGCCTTCATTTCATGTCTTCCTTTCCTGATCCAGTTCCATGTTAGAATCATTCTAATCATTCTATCTCAATCATCATACCCATTTCGTGTCATTGATGGAGGATACATCAAGGCCATCTTGCAATGGGTCGCTTCATGTCAACATCAACACATCATCTAGGAAGTTGACCTAGAAACACCCCTTGGTACCTTGGTGCTTTCATACATCAATGGCAAGTTTCCTCACTCTTGGTGACAGGTTTACATCAATGACCTTCAACCAAAATATTCTGTGTGGTGTTCAACATTAAATCATTTATTCACACCATATGGATTGTATTATGGTGCCTTGAGAACTATTAACATCATCAGTGGTTTCTCTCGCATTTGTTTGCAACTTACATCATTGGTTAGTTATCAGATGGTTTCTACCATGTTCGACTCTAGCTCATTAATTGACATGGTTAGACTTGTACATTGGTTGGTGGTGTGAATGAGATAAAGAACCCCATATCTAGTTTCATCCATCCAGGTTGAGATTTCATAATTATACAAAGATCATAATGTATGATAGTCGTGATCATATAGACATACATCCATTCACGAGTCCGCTAGTTTCATCTATGGATGAATATTTTGATCATTATCCATGTTATGTTATCTTATGAGTTGAGTATGGGTATGCCTCCCCCAGCAAACAAAGATGTAATGTTATAAATGTATTGTAACAGATGAAGCTCATTGGTTGTCCTTGATTCCTACTTGTCACAAGGTAAAGCAACTCAGCCATCAGTAATCATCTTTGACTTTGCACTTTAGGGGGCATTCTATTATAGGCCATTTTGTCGCATTCGATCAATGAGCCTCCTAATGGGATCAATCAACATCCTATTCCCCCTTATCACCATATTTCACAAAGCCCTACACATGTACCTCTTATTCCCTATAATTTCAGCCCTAAACTGCTTCATCTGAGCCAGTTTGAGGACCAATGCTCCTTATAAGCCTGTTGGGGTCTGTTCACCAGCAGGTTGCTCCACTATGGCTTGTGTTGGTCACCAACAGGTTTCTCCCCTTTTCAACTGTGTTGGTTCTATAAATATGAGAGAATGGTCAGGATTTCGGAAGCTTCCTCTTCTAGGAGTTTCCAGAAGTTGTTTCAACTACTTACCTTGGATAAAACATTTAGATCCTATCCTTCCCTACTTTGGTGTTTTCACCACTTCTCCTTTGATCTTATCACTCCATCATCCCACTTACCTTACTTCTCTATCTATTCCCAGCCTTCTTTGTGGTTGGGGGTTGGCCTTTGGAGAGTGATTCTACCCTTATGTTGTTGTAGTGAGTGGTGGTCATCTCATGCATTTAGGGTGATTGGAGGTGCATATTGTAACAAGGAAAGGACAAGTCAAAAACTTGGAGGAGCTCTTCTACAAATCAACTGCTACTTATGGTTGTAATCTCCTTCCATTTATATTAATGCAAAGAATTCATTGGTTTCCTATATGTGATGTTGTCATTTCAATTATTTCAATACCATGTTGATATATTGAATGAAATACTTAGATGATACTGCATAGATCTTGTAGTTTCTTGTTGTGCGTTATCTAACTTTGTGGGTTCTAATTTTGGCAATCAGAGTTGGAATTGGAGCTTCCAAGCTAAAGAAGGAGTAAATTGTACGAAGGATTCTAGGTAGGCCTCACTCTATCATCTATTTACTTTAAGTAAAATCATTGTGTTCCTTGTCTCTCTGTTGTTCTAGGCTAGCCACCGACCTAGGGAGATACTTCTATCCACAATCATAAATCTTGTATAACACAAAGTCCAACCCCAAGACTCACTAGACATGAGTCAGTCTCGAATTTCACCCCACGAATCACTAGTTGGTCAATAACCCCCTGAAATATTTAATTGAATTAATATTTCCTCAAATATAAACTACACTTCTTTATATATGCATGGCCCTAACTTTCCATGTAGCACCCTCTAGAACTCACATGGAACCCAAGTGCGCCCTTCACCAAAAATACCCAACGTTTTCCTTTTTCCATGGGGTAGTTGTTCCCTATACTCTTTACATGGATTGGGCTATGTATACATCCTTATTTTGTTAATTTCATAAAATATACAAATTTACAATGTGTTGATGGTGCTGGACCTACCAACATGTCAGGGGATCTCCCCGGTAAGAAGTCCCAATTACACCTTAGACCTTTTGGTGTAGGAGTCCCAACAATGGGTTGTACGATATCACCTTGACTACGGTTTCGCATAGAGGCAAGTAAGATGTCCTTGTTGGTAGCAAGGGTGTGATAATTGTGACGAGCCAAGGAAGGTGCATGAGGGGTTCTAACACACTAAGGTTGAGGTGGGTGCACCCCTTGGAAACTTGTAATAGTACCCGGCTTGGAAGGGAACACACGAGCAAAGATGCATCACCAGCTGGAAAGTAATATAGCGATAAATACAAAGTGATAGTTAAACCAACAACACATCTGCAACAAGATTTATACAATTTCATACAAAATAGTTCATACACAAATGCATTAGTTAAAGAACATGCATTGCTACACAACTAGAATAGTACAACTACAACAACAACATATGCATGAAAAAATGTCGGCTCTATTATATTAAGAATTTCCAGTCATACAATACATCCTTGTTCAACCACTAGTCCCAATAGTGGAACGTTACAGTTACAACCGCCTGCTCCTCCAAAGAGATATACTAGCTCTGCACAATGGAGAAGCCAAGGCATGTTATAATATTGTCCAAGATTTCTCTAAGATAATTGATCTGAAAATGGGTCATTTAGGCTTCTTGTCTAACTGGAAATAACCTCTCCCACTTCCAAAGCTTAAATATTCCCAAGTCTTATTGATTAACCAATACAGAATTGATAATATGCTTGGAATTATAGGTGTACGATTATGTTTATTGTTGACTGTTTATGTGCTTTAAAATCTATTGTGTATGCTGATGTGTAAATACATACAATAATAAATAATGTAGTAATAAACCAAACACACAGAACAATAATTTAATTAGGAATTCACCCAAAACTCTTGGGCTACATCTCCGTGAGCTCTAATCAACTCAACTAGGCTCTCTGGGATTATGGCAAAGTCCTTTTACCAAGATCTTGGCTCAACTCCACTGTTTTACACAAAAAATTTGACACCATTTGATCCCTGGCTCTTGAAGCTCTCAGCTCCTAGCTCTGGCTCTTGGCTCTAGCTCTTGACTCTGTCTTCTTTGGCTCTCTGTCAGTTTACAGCTCTCTAGATTTTCACTTGACCTCCAAGTGACTCCCTCGGTTGCTCTCTGTGCATTAGATTTTTGCTCTCTCGACCTCTTTTGCTTCTGCGCTCTTACTTATCCTTTGTTTGTACAATAATCCTTGCTTTTCATTTGTTCTCTGTCAGTCTATGGCTTTAAAGCCAATTGATGCTTGTATGTTCATTTTCCCTCTCAGGCTCTTTGGCTTCTGGCCTTGGTATGCTCAAATCCCCTCTCTTAGCGTTAGAAATCATATCATAACATCTTCAGGGGAGGTGGCCACCTGTTCTGCAATAAAAGATTCCATCGGGCCTTTGAAATCCCCAGAAATAGTGTTCCCAACTTACACAAGAAAATACTCTAAACACAGGAAAAATCCGTAGAAACTTTGTTTATAAGACTTCAATTATCCATAAATCTGCACTATTTTCCTATCAGGTCCACCTTTAATCGTTGTCGCATATCACAAATGCCCATGTTTCATGGTTTCCCCTTTCTATTTATAAAATACATTAAAACATTGCAAAATATCGTAAAATGGCTTTAGACAGACTTGGAATATTATATATTTTCATTCCTAAAACCTTTCAAGTCTAGTTTCATCGCATCGATGCTTCCCTTCATATCTCGTTTAATAAATGAAATACGCGAAAATACATAGAAAATTTTCATTTTACCGAACTCAAAATATATGGAATATCATTTATAACTCTATCAAGTCTAGTTATCACACACACACACACACACACACACACACACACACACACACACCCACACACATATATATATATATATATATATAATATATATATATATAGATATATATATATATATATATCCACGCTTCTCTGTGTAGCTCCGATGTGATATTGTGATGCGACTTGTTGCAATCAGATATCACATAAGCCCAAGGTCTTTCCATATGGTATGGCCTATGCCAACATCAATTGCGATCCATCGATATCGGTGATCATGATATCGTATCAGTCCCGTCCTATTGCATGTCTACCTCTGATATCCTTCGCTTGTCATCACCGAATGCGATATGTCAATCGGATCTGGACCGTTCATTGACCAGATCTGACGGTTCCTGTGCAAGGTGCCTTTGACTGCCAACAAGCCTGTTTTCCACTATTTCTTCATGCTTTTGTCTCCTGATAGTGTTATCCACCTTTTTTTTAAGGTTTTTATTTTGCGATAGTTTTGGTCTTTAGAAGGTTTAGAGGGTTTTTAGGATCCATTTTTAGGGGATTTTGCCCCTTTTTCCAAAGGATAAAGGGCAGCTTCATTTTATGATAACTTCTACATCCTAAGTCCATTTTTTCCCATTCAAATTGCACTGGATTCAGAATGAGACGATCTATGTAATGGGGCTAGTTCCAGGAACTTCCTTGGACTTTCATTTTTCCTTTGTGAGGAACATTTAGACTTAGGAGCCTATCCGAAATCTATTTTGGATCAATACTCCTATCGAAGCTTGGCTGACCAAAAGCCTTTACGATTAGTTATGAGGGACTATTTATAGCAAAGGGTGGGGTGACCCTTGACATTCCCCTTTGTGACAGTTCAACTACCCTCACAACTCTTCATCTACTCTATGATTGTTACATCCAACTATCAAAACTTGAACTTACACTTGACAAGACATTACATTACAATGCACATCTACCCATGTGAGACAAAATGGATTGAAAAAGCCATGCAAGACATCACTATGACTCAGAAAACCATGGGAAGTCTAACTCTTTGATGTCCTCTTGATGATCGACAGTAGCAACCTAATGCCAAGATTGGTAGTCCGCAATGGTGTCTGTGTACTCCAAGGTGACATCTTTCTGGAACCTAACTCGTACCTCCATATCATCTAGGTACACTGCTTGAGCTCCTCTATCCAACTCATTTGATAGCATGCACATCTTTTTATTTAGCATGACCGAACCATCAACATACCAATGCATGATGTCTACACTAATTGGCAAGTCTAGACGAGTTGCTACGTGCATCAACTCGTCAAGGTATGAGTCAAGCTCTAGTCAGACCTGTGCCTTTGTCTTCGCCTGGGTTGGAGTCCCAATAGATGGGATCGCATGTGTGTGCCCACAAAATCCATACTCTTGAATACACCTGCATGGGAAGCTTGTAGACTAATGATGAGCCATGGGAGCTCTTCATAGCTCCATATTTGACTCCGGATGCATGCCTTTAGCTCGACTGCTATGGGCTTCATCATCTTAGGAAAGTGAAGTGGGGCTCCCGTGTATCTCATCGTCCATGTTTTCGTGTAATCAACAATAGCATGAACATTCGACAAGATACATACTCTTATAGCACATCGCTACTGCCATCTGTTGAGATGGACGACTACCTTATGCATAGTACCAAACTTGGAATACAATGCCTGCATGACTATGTTAAGGGACAACACTTAATCTAGTATTGGCTTCTTTAATTCTGCTTGGGCGGATGTTGTAACCAATTCTCCTCCCTCCTTGGCCGTCTATATCTCCTTCGCCATTCGCTCATTGTTAGCTATCAAAAAGTGAACACTCGAGTTAGTGGATTTGGCATAAGCTCTGGTAGCATCAGCCAATGTTGTTAGATGTTTACACACGTCAAACACGATCACTCGTTCCTCATACTGCACAGGAGATGTATGTTCTTCCGGAGTCGACACTCTCCAAGATTGCAAAACTCTATGTTGATATTCGCCGAATGAGATGTTGTGCATCTCTCCTTCTGGCTAATTTCCAAGGATCTCAGTGTCTCCTTGGTTTTTTGGTACTTGCTCATCTTCAGCATGCAGTGAAGATGGAGGGTCAATCTCTTAGTGGCGAGGCATGAGGTCGGTGTCTTGTGTAAAATTTTTGAATAATATGACACTTATAAATAGAGATTATCTTGATTATACACTAATTGTTGAATACATGCATAATACATAACCTCCTCTATGTTGATCATCAATTTAGCAGTATTAAGAAACATTCACATGTGCACATTGAAGCATCAATCACACATATCAACACAGTATGTACCCGGGGAAAGCATAAGGCTGAAAAACCCCAACTATCTGTATATTATATTGATTGAGAACATGTAACAATACATAGTACAATACTCCTCACAAGTAATAAGCACTATCTCCACCTGTTACACACAAACTAGCTCAGATTTGAATCAATCACTGGCTCAAATCTCCTCCGCTGCTTGCCTGCCTCCACTACAAAATGCTGCATGAGAATACTGATGAATGAATCATCCAAATTCGTATTTCCCTTGGATATACCATGCAATCCTCATTGGCAATACTCAATCCATTGATTGTGCAAATCTCATGCACAACTATAGTCACAACTGATAGCTATCTTGCCCTTTCACTCACCTCTAACACTTGTCACTGAACTGTCCATGCACTGAGTTAACTGATGTATTCTTCAGTTGCTTTATGAGTTAATAATTAGTGAATTAATTAATAACTAATTCACACCACTCATCACTTAGTCTATTGATCAGTTAGACTAAATACAACTAGTCCAACTAAGTCAAACTGAACACAACTCCATCAACTCCTCATTCAGCTCCACAGAACTAAATCAATGAAGTTCTAGTTGAAGTCCTTCATGCAATAGCTCAAGTAACACATAAGAAACACGCATTTCCTTCTGGCAGCTACATGTGCCACATCCATAGCTCGAGCTAAAGTGCTACAAGAGGATAAGATAATGTTTATAGTCCAAATATTATTAAGAGCTAATAATATTCGACTGTTCTATTTTCAGCCTGGCAGTCTAAAAGTAGACTCTGTCCATATGTCTAAAAATAGAGGTCCATCTATTTTTACCAACTTGACCAATCATCCACAAATAGCATCCTACAACTCATATACCATGATCCATATGTCTAAAAATAGACTTTGCGCCAAAAATAGCCTCTGGGCCCACTTAGTGAAGGCGACTTCTTTTCACTCAGCTCCATCATCTTTTTGCATTTTCAACATCTTGCTACAATTCCTATTGCTCCATATCCATATCCATTTGTTCAAGAGCTCACTCTATCTCCTTAGCGAAGTCTTGCTCCTATGATGGCTCACTCTATTTTCCTAATGCCAACTATTCTGATGAGTCCACTACCTGTACAGGTACTATTTCATCTGTCTGCACAAGTTGTGCCCCCTGCTATACATTTTCTTGCTACACTTCCCTCTCATATTTGCATCGCTCTTGTTCCTTTCAGAGTTGCTCCTTCAAATTAGGCAACTCCTCTATTTCCTCCATTATCCATTTCTCTCTCTACCTTTTCACGTTGCGCTTATCGCGTTGTTTCCTCTTTTCCTCTATAGCCATAGTTGTATTCTCCACAAGTGGATCTTCTCAAAACTTGCATCTTTTATATTCCTCCATGTGATCGATAATCTTCCACTTTCCCTTGTCACACACTAGTATGCTCACCTCTACTACTGTTATTGATTCTAATGCTCTACATGATGCTGCTTCGGGTTGCTTCCCTAACCATTCCACAGTGAAGCCAATTGGTTCATTGATTTTGGATGAGTTGTAACAATATCTCCATGGGTCCTCCTCCACCCAATGACATGCCCCATGGATCCATTTGAACTGTACTCTCGCACATTGATCTTTCACAAGATAATATGGGTCATATAGATTGTAACTTTGAAGGTTGAATGGATACTTCTTCATATACTCTGCTTCGACATACACATGTTTGAAACTCCAGATCTCATATAACCCAATGCGCAATGGAAGAGTGGGCCAAGGTGCCTTCTTCTTCTGGTGCAGCCTAGTTGTCAAGCCTGTCGAGATGTGATAAGCTACTTCCTACATGACGAGTATGTCCAAGTCAAACTTCGGTAGAACATGCGGAGGCTTCTCCACGCTATACATCTGTATGAAGGTGCTAAACGGTGAGGCATACCAATCAACTATGTCTATCGGTGGCTCCATTACTACCTTCGACATGCAAGGTGGATCTTGTTCAAATATCATCTTGTAAACCGTGGTGGATAGTTGTCTGATAACTCCTCTGAAGCTGCATTCGAATAACATCTTACAATAAGTGTTCACAGCAATCTCTACAAATGTCCATGCCCACTTCAAGCCCAGAAACTCCTATCAGGCACAGATTTCATCCAAGATGTAGATGGACATGTAGATCTTTGCTTACATACCTTTGGGCGGCTGTCAAGCCCTTGTTACCTATTCCTTCAATTGATGAGCCAACATGCTGGACCAGTTACATGCTTTGTCCTCTCTGTCCAGTTGGTCCAGTGCAATCACCCGACTTTTTGGGAAGGTTTCCGTGCTTTCTTGGCCATACAGTAGACATGTAAAGATGACCAAGTATTGATATTCCTTCCACAGTATCTTTTTCTTGTAGACATGGCTAGGTGTCATCTTGAATTTAGCCAGCTCCTTCACCCAATTCTTCAAAATGTCTCTAGAGTTGGCATTGCTACTGGGTAAGCTGAAGGGTGTCTCCATGATGGTCATGGGCTCCAACATTTGATACATCTCATCATAATCATGTTCCCTAAAGGTACCAATCCTCATCCCACTGACACTACTCAATGTCATCATCTCAAGATCAGTGTGTGAGACGATCCAATGTATCATGCCCACGCATGGGAATGTGGGGTATCTATATAAATCTGATACAAGCCAGACTTGTGGATGTTCACATACACCTAGCAGTCTTCTAGGTATTCCACAAATGTGCATGCAAATGCATCATTGACCTCTTGCCATTTCAGCTTGATGTCTTTGTCTAGAATCAACTTGGTATCTTCATAGATTGGTAGACTTGCGGACACTCGCTCAACTATTACTCCAGTTACACTTCCGTTAGTGTCCTTTGATCCTTCTCTCTTGGAAGCCATTGATCCTGAACTGTAAAGAGGCAGACAGACACCTGCTAGATCTGGAGACAAAAAGACATGCATGACAAGAAATATGTCAGCAAAAACCAAAGAAAACTTGAGAAAAGACATGCAACATACCTGGGGATTGACTGGCAAGGATTGCACAATTTCTTCTGGGAGGCTCACTGACTAGCTGCTAGAATTACACAAAAGGAAGTTTGGGCCATCTGGGGAGGCTGATTGGCTACTGGATTTGCGCAATGTGCAATCTAGGATGGCCTACTGGCTATTGAAATTGTGCAATGTGTAATTTCAACTGGAAGTGGTTGTAGGCCTAGTGATTGCATTGTGCAATTTTCTGGGCAGCAGTCATTGTCCCTCAAAATTTTGCAATGCAAGACTAGAGGACAACGCTTGGGTAGAAATTCACATTTCCTAAGAGGAAGACAAAGCCTCCCCTCTCAAGATTGTGTAATGTTGTCTTCGTGAGGCAAAGTTCAGGCCAAGGCTGCCTAGACCCGTCGACTGGAAACTAAAAGAAAATGTGATTATGAATGTGTTATCTCAAAATCAAGCCTGATAGGCTGCTGGTCAGGATGACTCTAAGTAACTATTTCAAACCAAGCTTTTGACTAAGGCTTAGCCTCCTTAGCCTGAGAGGGCTCTCTCAAAAGGGTTAATGATTTTGATTAATGATAAGATGGCTAACTCTTGTGATGTAACAATATAGACAAATATGATGGCTGGATAAACATTTCATAAGTTCCCATTGGGCCTATGGAGTCAAGCATACTTCAATAAACAATGACACTACCTTTGCATAGAAGTCAGGGAACTTAGCATTTAAATGTTCAAAATACAACTTACATAAAACCACAGTTCACACATGCATACAGGAAGTCAGAGCACAATCAGTGAATTCTGAGTGATTATGCATCCATGCAACTGAAAAAAGACATTAAGGAAAGAACAAAACACATATTCTGAACATGACAAATCCTTCATGAATC
>APFE031653356.1:0-21677 GCA_000404065.3 Pinus taeda
GTAGAGAAGTGCTGTTGGTTTTCTGGTGTATATTCATAGTGTTGGGTGATCTAAGCTTTACTTGAGGTGAAGAAGGGCTTTCTAGCTGGAGGATGATGCTAGGTCAGAACATATGGTTATAATCTTCTTGCTACTTTTCATCTTAATAAAGCTATTCAAGTTTTCCTCCATATTCTTGTATGTTTACTTATATATTTGTATGGTTAACACATATCTGGTCCCGTGTTATTTATGAATATAGATCTTTGTTCTTCGATAGTAGTATATTGTTGTGATTCCACAGGTGCTCTTTGAAGCTGGGTAGATGAAGAAGAAGCGGCGAAGATCTATCAGGAAGGAGAGGGATCAAACAAGGAAATCAAGCACAAGACTAAGGTTGGTCTCCTTGATTCCACTCTTATCTATTTTCATAAAGGAAAACGAAAGTAGACTTTACTTGTTTGTTTCTAAGATAGCTACCAGTCTTAGTGGGAATAGCAGCATCCGAGTGGACACTATTCCCGGTAACAATACCCCCCAACTGACGTTATTTCATGTCAACATGCAATCTACTGCATTGCTTAATCATGATTTTCTTTTGAATGAGTTTGCCTTCTATCAATAGTCCTTGAACTTTGCATTTGACAATTTCATTTATTTTTGCAAAGTATTCCTTGTCATACATTGAATTGCAACATGTTTGGTTGGTTCTTGTGTGACAATCAAATCTTAATTGGTATTGGTTCTTGTGTATCAATACCTTGTTTCTTTTTGTTGCAGCAATATTTATTCAACATATTTAAGAATGCATCTTTAAATCAACCATATAATATGCTCATCATTTAGGCATTATTTGCAAATCACATAACTTTTGAACCATAATGCAATCATAGGGATTAGGAAGAGTATTTTAGGATGAAATGAAGTGATTATGAAGAGTAATTATAAATGGATGTTCCTACCCGCCCCCTTCCCCCCAGCTAAAGGCATTTACGTTTTTTTGTTCAAATGAGAAAGTAAATATGGTTAAGTATTTTCAAAAAATTATAATTTCAGTATTCAAAGAATTCTATGATGAAAAGTTATAAAAGAACATACCTTTACTTACCTAGGAAGTGGACAAACTATGCATATGTAGAGAAGTTGTAGCTGTTGCTGGATCATGGAATAGAATGTAGAATTTCATCTACTTCTTGGTTGCATAAATGGTAGATGAGGTGGTGAAAGTGGAGTCTTTATTGTTGCTGCTAAATCTGTTGTATCTGCTGCAAAATGATATAGTCTTCACCTGCTACAAAACCCGATGGTACAATTATAATCATGCGAATAAACGTGTTGTTGTTGAGCATGAAGAGAAGTCATTGAATTATCGGCCATTGATGAATCTCCTTAACCAATGCGAGGCAAACTCGCCATTAATGTCAACGAGTGTCAAGATACCTAAGTACATTTTGCAAAGTGCAAATAGATGAGCTAATGTCGAGCCACTTGCAAGATCTAGCGCTCAAGGGACATTGATGTATTCCCATGATTGTCGGCGAGAGAACTAGTCATTGATGCATAAAAGCCTCAAGGTACTAATAAAGACTCTAGCCCTAAATCTAGATAATGTGGTGATGTTGATAAGCCAAGACCTGTTAGAAGGGAGGCATTATGAATCCCCCATCATCCAACACGAGTATGGAATAATGATTTTGGAAGGACCATGGATGGAAAATTTTGCAGTGGATTGAGGTTTATTTAATGGAAAGGAAAATGATAGGAGGGTAAACACGCAAACGGAAAGCAAAAGGACAAATCAACATGTAAGTGAGCTGAATACACTTATGAATGGATATTAAGAAAAATATGAATGGAAAATGTGGAGGAAACATGTGACTCTTTGCAAGGAAAATGGTGATGACGATGCCTAGCAAAAATGCTTGGATATATTGTGAGTTTGGAGAGGAAAAATGATGGCCATTTTGAGTGATAGAAATGGATTTAATTGGTTCATGTTTCTTGAAATTGGTCGTAGAAAACCAATCATGCATAATTGGCTTCCGTCAATTCTCTGATTTCCCTGGAACTTGAAAATAAACATGGCACTAACATTGCAACAAACGTAAGTGTGTTCAAAGAGAAGTGATCAATTTCTCTAGGTACATACGAAAAATTTGCATAATTGAGAGGTTCATGACGTTTTTTCGTTTCAAATGGTTAGTCTAATTTCACAATTGTGATAATAAATCCAATTTCTAAAAGGAAATAATTTCCTCAATTTATGTTTGAATCATAGCATTTCAGAAAGATAAAGAAATATTATTCGTGAATGCTTAATGATTCCTGCAAAACAATCCTCAATAAAAAAATTCATCAATTGATCCTCCAGTTAAAGCGCCTTTATAGTTCTTCTTCTTTATTGCATCATGCTTGAAAACATAATCATTAGACAAATCCAATAAATTTTGATTATGATTTTCTGATTAGAATTCATTGTTGACAAATAGATCATTGAGTCAGATACAGAGCTGCAGAATTGTGCAATTTTTATAGCTAAAATCCTGAACAGACAGTTAAGTACACACATCTATGCATTTTTGTTATGAACAAATAACCAGTCCAATCTTCAAATTGATCAATACCTTTTCCAGAAAAATTAGCAAATAGAATATTTTTTTACTATATAATATATATATTTATGTATAATATATATATAAGTATATATATTTTTTTTTTTTTTTTTTTTTTTTCTTGCTTCGACAGATGTGTTTGAGTGGACCATCACAACAACCTTTTCTCAGTTTGCTCCAGTCACTAAATGAATTTTATATCAATTTTTTTATGGCAATTTTCCATGGCAATTTTCTTAAAAAAAATAATAAAACACACAATTTAGAAATTAATGAAATCTTTACAAAACTAAAAGGTGAAATAGACGTACACAAAAGAAAAACATAACGAGAAAAACATATATACAAACAAACATAACAAAAATCATAACAAAACCTATAAATGTACAAATGTTATAAAAACACTTCATTACAAAAATAAAATAAAAAATGATAAAAACAAATATTATATAAACATATATATACACTTTTAAAAATAAAAATAAGAATAACAAAAATTATACATATAAAATATTAAAACAACATTCAACTAACATCAAAATATACATATACAAAAAAAAGTTAATACGGAATTTGCCATGGTTGAAAACGAAAATTAAAAGCATTGAAAGTGAATATCTGAACTGATACGGGGTTTTGACTCGGTAGCAACACTACTACATGGTTTTGACTCGGTAGCAACAACATATTCGAGAGCCAAGTGTTGGCACTGCGCATAAAGTTCATAACCGTTTTTTTCAATCTGCTCTCCTTCAACACAAAGACGTCTTTCTCATGGACTTAATCAAACTAGATTTGTTTCAACGATTTGCAGGATTTCAAAACCGTTTTTCCACGTAACCTCGAAAATAAAGCTCTAAAGAACCCGAAATATCTCCCAATTGGTTACGAAATTTGAGAAAATTGTTCCTTGGTTTTATAACTGACCCCATTCTGAGAGAAACCCACATTTTATTTTCTAAGGTTATCTTTCATTTGGCGAGAAAACGTGTTTAAAAGATGACATATTTTGAGTTGTTACACATTTCTTTTGCAAGCATTGCACTCGGTTTTTCTGGGTTCGATTTGGTGTGTGGTGGCTCTTGATACTAGTTATGTATTTATCCATTAAGGAGATACACATCTGATGGGTTTAATCAATGCACTGATTCTGCTCCTTTCATAAGCGTGGATACAGACGATGTGACCACCATACCCTTTACGGTCTTGGCCTCTGTGCAAGCCCTCAGAACATTTAGCATTCTCTCAACTTCCGGCTAGATGACATTGTTCTACATAACAGTGATTTCAAGTTTCTAAGTATTAATACTTAGATGCATATATGTGAATGACATCTTGTTTGGGAAAATTGAAGTGGGCAAGTTACTTACTTGGGGATCTTTAGGGACGAAGTCGATAGGATTAGCCACTTGAAAAACTTCATCAAAGCTATGAATGGAAGCCACAAAACTTCTGTCTAGTAGATCCACTGTGAAGAGCTTGATCAACTTCTCCCCAGCTTCTGGTTCGACTGTTATTCTTCAAACAAATTATGGTAGCTTCGATTCTTATTTCTGAAATTGTGTTTTTTTTTATAGAAATAATTAATGGTTTTCAATTTAAGGCAACTAAGGCTTCAAAATGAATGTACTGGAACCTAAAAATAGGGCTGTCAACAAGCAAGTGTTGAACCAGGATTTGGAGGAAAATGGTGTTGAAGAACATGACACAGCGTTTTGAAGGCCACCACAAACCATAACGAGTCAACCTGGCCAGCTGAACCTACCAAAGCAGTTGGATCATAACAAAACCACCCTATCAATCTAATTCGACCCATCTTTGGTGTGAACGACCAAACTAGCTGGCTCGTATTATACAGTTCAGAACACATGCAAAGAATATTAGAATTTAGAACTGTTTTTTAGCTATGTTGCACAAACTGGAGCCTCTCCGAGTTGGATTTTATTTTTTTGTTTTTTTATTATGATGGATTTTTGAATTTTGGATTCCAAGCTAATGCAATTTTTTTCTTTGCGCGTTGCATGAGAGTTAGTTATCAATTTGTTAATATGTCATTTCTCTTAAAAAAATTGATAATTTTTATTAATTTTTTTTACATTTTCCTTATTCAAAAACATGATTTTTTTTTTTGAAAAAAAATGATTTTCTTTTTTTCTTTTCTTTTTCTAATGAACATCTAACATAATTTTTTATTTTTTAATTATTTAAAATCAAAACATCAAATTTTTATTGAAAATATTTAAGATGTTAATGAAAAACACAAGAAAATAAATAAAATTCTAAAAGATTTTAAAGTCTAAAAACCTAAAAAAAAATGCAATCAAGCTTGATTTTATTTTTCCTAATTTATCTACTTAATATATATATGTTTCAAATGGAGCCATTTAAGGATTAAACTTTCTAAAATGTTCATATCCAAATTTGCAAAATGTACTTGATTGTGTATGAGGACATGAAAATTCATTTTGACCTTCAGATTTGTTGCAAAGATTGCTTGAAGGATGGATGAATGTCGTGGCACAATTGCTTTTTCATACCATTTCTCAATGTAGTCTTTGTGCTCCAAAGAATGTTTAATCTACATTCTAGATCTTTCCATCCATAAATGGTTATAATATATATATATATATATATATATATATATATATATTATATATATATATATATAATATATATATATATATATATATATATGATATATATAAATATATATATGTTTTTTTTGTTTTGTTTTGTTATATAAAAATGATATGCACCTAATTATTCATGCATCTACATGCTTTAATCATGCATCTAGAAAAAAAAGTTGAAAAAAATATGAACTCTAGACTGAAAGCTAGTTCCTATGCACACATCCCTGGCAACGGCGCTAAAATGTTGAGGCAAATTAATTACCTATCATTTAATTGTCAACCCGAGGGTTTTGTAAAACTTGCGAAGCGTGCGTGCATAATATATGCTAGAAATTATCTTTCAATTTAGATCAACCTAACGACGAAAGCAAATAATGACAAACCAAATTCACCTATTCTAATTCACAATAAATTCTAAAGAAATTATAGTACAGTGCACAGAATTGAAATCTTAATCTTTAAATTTTGCACGAATTGAAAAGCACACCACTCTTTCAGAAATGAAAGCAAAAACAATCATTCTTAACGTCTCACATAGGAAAAGATATGAAAGTAAATAAAAACAACTTCTCTTAAATTCTAGGTAGAAAACAAATAAAAACAATCGCTCTTAACCTCTAGGTAGAAAGCAAATAAAAACAATCACTCTTATTCTCCCACACAGGAAAAGATATGAAAGCAAATAAAAACAATTGCTATTAACTTCTAGGTAGAAAGCAAATAAAAACAATCACTCTTAACTTCTCACACTCGAAAATATATGAAATAAATAAATCTTAATCTATGAAGAACAATAAATCTTAAAAAAATAAATCTCACATATTGTAGGTGGCTAATCCAAAAGCATGAGAGATGGAAAGTTGAGAGGCTCCAAATGCAAGCATAACCAAATCAAAGTGAACATCACTCATGAGCATGGTGCCAAATCCAAATTCTATATTCAAAACATGAGCATTTCCCCAACTTTACACATGCCTTTGAAAGGAGAAGGCTCTCCTATTTATACAAAAATATAAGAAGCTACATTATTAAGGTCCATTATTCTCTCCCTATATCCCTATAAAATCTCATAGGGTTACAACTCAAATAGGTAATAATGAGACACCTATCCTCTTTGTCCTTTATCTAAATCTTCTTCCATATCTTGAAGGGAATTCGAAGTTGAGCATTGGAGGCCACATAAGGGTGCATTGGAAGCTTCCAAATGACCTACACATGTCATGAAACTCAAGCCACTTTTAAGTATTAGCAAGTATATTCCATTTTTCTAAGTTTTAACCATTTAATTCACTTATAATACTAGAAATCATTATCTTTTGGAAAGCACAAAGGTAACCCATAAAATTATGAAAATAGAGGCCAATGAAAGATTATATGGCTATGGAGTTGTGACATGTAAGTGAAATGGTGGCAATAAAGGTGAAAGTGGATGATGTTTTGAATACATTTTGAAGACTCTACAGGGTCTCATGCCAAGTTTGATAGGTGTTGTGCCTTATGTTGCGACAAACTATTTTGCCTATGAAACATTATGAAAGCTTTATAGGAAGATTACTAAAGCATAACAAATAGGGAATCTAACAACCCTTTTTATTGCATCTGCAATAGGTGCCATCGCAGGTAGTGTCGCAAGAAAAAAAAAATGCAATAAGTGCTCTGAGTGGAAGACAAGTTTATAATAATCTATTCCATGTATTATCCAGTATACTTGAGAAAGAAGGCATGCCTGGTCTATACAAGGATTTAGGTCCAAGTTGCATGAAGTTGGTCCCAGTTGCAGGTGTATCCGTTATGTGTTACGAAGATTGTAAGAGGTTTCTTATTGAAGAATATGGTTGAAACATTTCTTATAGCTGGATGTGAAGCTTCCTACGTTGTTCAGTTCTAGCTATGTAGAATGAAATTGGAATCTATCAAGTTACAATGGTCAAGCAAAAGAAATTCATACCTTTTATACAAATAAAGCTACATTTCTGCTTGAGTTGACGAGGGTTTAATATTTCTGATTAGTAAAGGCTATATGCTTTGCTCGAGAGAAATCTGTCGTTTTTTGTAAGCTTTTCCTACAGTGGACGAGTTTCAGAAGATTCACTACCCTAGGAAATTTCATTCTCTAAATGAGTATGGTAAGCAGGTATTGAGTTTTAATATAATAATATATATATGTATGCATTCTGCCTCTGACATATACGTGAAGAACTCCACTCAGATAGAAAGGAGGATATATTAACGAGATGTCATGCACATATGTCTAACGCTGATTTTCATTTAGAGAAATTGTGTTTGCGTATCTAAATTTTAATATTGTGAGAGAATAATGGTCTTAGTGTTGTCTTTGGGAAATATCTCTTCTTTTTTTGTGTAAGCTTGTAAGTACTTCCTTTTTCTATTAATCATATTTAGGCAGGCAACAAAAAATATGTCTGGTGGCCTCAACCTGCCCGAGGGAAACTAGGTCTATTGGCCATCGATCAACATCATATGTCATCCAAAATTTAAACAGTTTGAGAATATCCATCCATGCTAAATATGCTATTGTATCTACTATATGTTTAATTGATTAGGTGCTCAGTATTTAGCTCAAAAATTCAAAGTTATCAGATTGGCTCGAAACCTATGCAACTGCATTCGCCTCGTCAAGACGGTCGCAACGCAATTCGTTTCACCGAAAACCGAGTCTGGATGAAGGAGAAAAGGCCTGCTGTTCGTTTTTCTAAACAGTTAAAAAAATTGTAGAATAGGACAAATGATGACATGGCAGTACAGTTAGCATGATGAGAATATTCTTCAGTTTTTTCCTAATGAGGTTGTGACAAATGTCACTTCAGGATTCACCAATTTAGTTGTGTGAAGGTGAAATTGCCCAATGTCCTCCAAGATGAAATTATTGGTTTGTGGCGAGTTATGTGAAAATAATATATATATATATATATATATATATTATATAATATTTATATTATATATATAATATATATAATATATATATATTATATATATATTATATATATATACATTACAAATCCAAACTAGAAGCAAATCCGCATAATATGTATATAATGGCACATTTTAAATTTTATCATATGGTCAAGTCCAAAGTCTGAATGTGAATGGCGCAAAGTTATAAGTCTGAATATATATGAATTGAAATGTCTTATATGGTGGCAAAATGTTTAAGGGATGGGCAGAGGGTGGGTTGAACTCGTGACCTCCCCCTCCCAACTCCAATGCATTACCACTGGACCAAGTGTTGGGTCTTGAAAACATTGGCCATGACACCATATTTAATGCGAGAGTGTAAGCTGACGACAAGAGAGGAGGAAGCCAGCCCTGCGGGCCAACCCCCTCTCCATACGACCACGCTATGAAAACTTGGGCCAGTGCCAAACAATTAAGGATGATTAGCGTCGCTAATTTGGGCTTAGCCTTAAGTAATCTATTTTTAAGGTTGGCAACAGTTTTGGAGGTGCGCCAAATTTGGCGGGACTACTAGTTTTGGTAGTGCTAATTGGAGTCTTCTCAAGTTTTAGCGAGGTTTCCTAGGGAAAAATTGAATGAAGCATATCTTGAGCAATTTTCGATCAAATCGAGCTCAGAAAGAAGTGTTCTTGGATAATTTGGACACTCTAAACTCATTGGTATAGGTTGCAGAGGCAATAGAAGACTTCTACAGGTGATTTTTCCACAGGGAAGTTCAAGGAAGCCAAGGGCCACCAGGGAAGGAGGTCATGCCTAGATCAACTAGAGTCATTTTTCAGAGATCTAATAGTCATTTTTGAGGTTTTTGAGTCCTCTGAACACATTGGTGTAGGTATAAGGAGCCATAGAGCTTTGTAAACAACATTGTTTCCACATTGATCTAATACAGAGGCCCAAGCCATGGAAGTTGGACTAAGGAGATGTAGCCCAGGAGGGGTGAACTCCTTCATCAAAACATTGTGTTAATGCGTATCTTTGATGGTTTGCTGCACTGTACATGTTTTAAGTTCATTATTTGTTTCTGAAGCTATTTTTCTCATGAATGTCTTTTTAAACTTAAGGAAAATTTACCTGATTGTATGCATAAACAACTAATGAAACCTCAACACAAGGAGAAATAAGCAAGCACATATTTATAAATATGTAATTGTTATTAGCACAACAAAACTAATCATACAAAATCAGATCAAGTTGGTGTCAGAGCAAAGGTTGAATTGCTTAAGTTTGTCCAATTAGGGTTTTAATGGTTGCGAAATTGTGATGCTTACAAGATTAAAGTTGCAGAAAGGAGAAGGCTTCGTTGAAGAAGATGACATAAAGATATAGTTGGCTTCATTGAGGCTAGAAGGAGCTTCACTAGTTTGGTGGGAAGCAAAGACTCAAGAGGAAATGAGAATCCATGGTAAGATATCCATCACTTGGGTCGAATTTGTTTCTATAATTAAAAGACAATTTTATCCTTTAGCCTATATGCAAAAATCCATTATGAGTTGGTAGAATTATAGGTAGCTTGAAGGGAAAACAATCCAAGATTATACACATGAGTTTAGGAAAAGGGCTTTGTTATTAAGAGTGAATTTGAATTCCCAAGATACAATATTGAAATATATTGGGGGTTTACATTACTATTTGAAACATACTATTCTTATGTTCAATCCAAACAATTTAGATGAAGTATGTGTGCAAGCCATGCACCTTGAATCTAGAGGAAAGAACACTTATGAAGGGAGTAGTACTAAAAAGCCACCTAAGGGTAAGGAGAAAGAGAAAGGAGGAAAATGGAAATGGAAGAAAAATGCAAGTGTGAAGAAAGAAGGGGAGAATGTTATCTGTAAACACTATTCAAAAGAGGGACATAATGAGGATCATTGCTGGAATCTCCATCCAGAAATGAGACCAAATAAGTTCAACAATAAAGGGAAACAAAAAACCACTGCTATCACTCAAGAAGATTTAGGTTTTGAATCAGGTGACGAAAAGAAAATCACTGTCATGGGAATCAAAGGAAAACAAGATATTGCAAGCACTAGTTCACAAAATTGTAACACTACTACCACTCCAGATGAAAAGAGACGAATTTAGTTATTTCATGTTAGGGTCATATATAAACACACCAAGATTAACACACTCTTCGATAGTGGGTCACAAGCGAATCTAATCTCTGAAGACTTAGTCAACAGATTTAATCTGAAACTATACCTTAGCCTTTGGGATGGATAACAAGAGACACCATTGTACAGGTTACAAGAAAATGTTTGTTTAAGTTTGCAATCACCACAAGTTTTGTTGATGAAGTAGAGTTAGATCTGGTACCACTTGATATTTCAGGTGTGGTGTTGGGTAGTCCATATTTGTATGAATGGAAAGCAATATTTTACCGCCATGAAAACAAGTATCACTTGTTTAAGGATGGTGTGGAGTATATAGGGAGAGCCCATTGCAAAATGTTAAACATATCAATTATTAATGCAGGGCTGGCAAAAAGACTAGTGAATTCAAGTAAAAGTTTAGTACTTCTCATGTTCAAGCCAAATGATGATATTGTTTATGAAAATGTTGTTGCATGCAATGCAAGTTTCAATTCTGATTTGGTTGGTTCAGTTCATCAAAGTGATGAAGTATTTTAGGTTGTGAAATAATCATCCTTCAAGGAGAAAAAAACTTCACATGAAATATCTTTGCAACAAGAGGTTTCTCTTTGTGATGTTAGCATGCAAGAGTTAACAAAATTGCAAAGTGTAGGGACACCAATGCAATAAAAAAGTTTGTTGAACAACGGGCTCATTCAATCATTCCTTAGGCCATGTTGTGCATTGATGGTTATGGTGCCAAAGAGGAATGGTAAGCATTTCAAGAAAGAGGACAAAAAGAGTAATTTCGCCAAAGCAAAGTTGTAAAAGAGGTTAGTGCAAGAATATACATAACACCAAACAAGAATGGTTTGTATGGATTTTAATGTTGTATGTTCTTTGTAGCACTTCTATTACATACATGTATTTGAATTATGGCAAAACAGAGTCCTTTCTTGAAGAAATTATCCACTTGGGTGACATAAACATGTTTAGAAAGTTTTCTTATGCACATGTCATCTATGAAGGAAAATTGTTTGATGTTTTGAAGATATCGAAGTACAAGTTGGTTTTCACTTCTTTGATGCATTTGGGCCATGATATTGGAGGAGGTAAGATGAAGGCAAGCTTGTACAAGTTGAATATCATTGTTGATTGGTCAACACCCAAGATCATAATTTTGATAAGAGGTTTGTTGGGAGCAACCTCATGTTGGAGGAGAGTTGTTGTTGACATTTCTTCTTTTGAAGCTCCTTGGAATGCATTGTCATGTGTGTGCAAAGTCTTCCAGTGGGGAGGCAAACAACAAGAGGCATGTGTTGCTTCAAACCAAAAGATCAGTTCAATTCTTTTTTATGCTATTTCAAACTTGAAAGGTTCATTTGAGTTTCAGGTTTTTGCAAGCAACTTCACCATCTTATTTCATTCAGAATATTTCCATGGTGTAAATATTAAGTTGTAGCGATCCATGCACTTTCATTGCATGGATACTTGTCAAAAATTTCAGTTGGTTCGAAGGTACAAAAGAGGTATAAGCAAGAAGTTCATTGTTATGCCTTTTTAGGCCTATTGGTTATCTAACTGTTGTATTTAGGCGTCATTATGTTTTACATGAAAGTTATGTTCAAAAAATTTCATACTTTCAATATGTACAATCGGGCTTGAGTTATGTAAACCAAGTAGTGAAATTTGTCATGCATTTGCATTATATTTTGTTATGTTGTCTTGGTAAGAAGGATGTTGCTTTTGATGACGACATGGGAAAAACCATGAGTTTCTATGAACGAATGAAAATGGTGCAACAAATAGTGCAAGATCAACTTGAAAAGGGCAAAGACAAGTACAATTATTATGTCAATCACAGGTTTCAAGTCGATGGTGCAAGGTGGTGTTAGCTTTGCAAAATGAGGCTTCAAGTGTTGAACAAGGAGAGAATGTTCAGATTTCACATTCTGAATGTATTCCTACAAAATTTCTGAATCATTTTCAACAAGACGTCATCTGTGATAGAAGAATGGGGTCCTCAAGGCAAGTGAATGTTGATTTCCTTAGAGTGGAGCTCAAGGAAACAAATTAGTCAAAAGCCAATTAGATCAAGCTTGGAATGATGAGGGGGCTGTACCCTCATATACTTATTAGATGATAGTATTTTTTGGGTTCCAAAAGGCTTCTAGTGGGGAGGAATGATCAGGTGCTCAATATTTAACTCAAGAATTCAAAGTTCTAAAATTGGTTCGAAACCAATATGACTGCGTCTGTCTCATCAAGTCGATTGCAACGCAATTTGTTTCACTGAAAATCGAGTCCAGATGAAGGAAAAAAGGCCTGCTATTCGTTTTCCTAAACAACTAAAATAATTACAAAACATGACAGAATGATGACATGGAAATATAGTCAGCATGATGGAATCTTCTTCAGTTTTTTCCCAATGAGGCTGTGACAAGTGTCACTTCAGGACTCGCTAGGTGAAATTGCCCAATGTCCTCTAAGGTGGAATTATTGGTCCATGGTGAATTATGTGGAATTTGTATTATATATATATATATATACAAACATTACAAATCCAAACTATAACCAAATCTGCATAATACGTATATAATGGCGCATTTTAAATTTTATCATATGGTCAAGTCCAAATCCCGAATGTGAATGGTGCAAAGTTATAATTCCAAATATATATGAATTGCAATGTCTTATATGGTGGAAAAAAGTTTAAGGGATGGGGAGAGGGTGGGTCAAACCCATGACCTCCCCCTCCCAACTCTAATGCATTACCGCTGGACCAAGTGGCGGGTCTTGAAAACATTGGCCACGATGCCATATTTAATGTGACAATGTATGCTGATGGCAAGAGAGGAGGAAGCCAACCCCCTCTCCACACGACCGCGCTATGAAAACTTGGGCCAGCGCCAAATAGTTAAGCATGATTAGCACCACTAATCTGGGATTAGCCTCAATTAATCCGTTGTTAAGGTTGGCAGCAGTTTTGGAAGCGCGCCAAATTCGGCGGGACTGCCAGTTTTTGCGGTGCTAACTAGAGTCTTCTCCAATTTTAGCGGGGTTTCCTAGGGAATAATTGAATGACGCATATCTTGAGCAATTTTCGACCAAATTGGGCTCAGAAAGAGGTGTTCTTGGCTAATTTGGACACTCTGAACTCATTGGTATAGATTGTAGAGATAATAGAAGGCTTCTACAAGTGATTTTTTCATAGGAGAGTTCAAGGAAACCTAAGGCCACCAAGGAAGGAGGTCATGCCCAGATCAACCAAAGTCAATTTTCAGAGATATAATAGTAATTTTTGGGGGTTTTTGAGTCCTCTGAACACATTGGTGTAGGTATTAGGAGTCATAGAGCTTTGTAAACCCACATTGAGCTAATATAGAGGCCTAAGCCATGGAAGCTGGACCAAGGAGATGTAGCCTAGGAGGGGTGAACTCCTTCATCAAAACACTGTGTTAATGTGTCTCTTTGATGGTTTTCTACACTGTACATTTTTGTTGTTCAGTTTTTGTTTCTAAAGCTATTATACTCATGAATGTCTTTTTAAACTTAAGGAAAATTTACCTGATTGTATGCATAAACAACTAATGAAACCTCAGCAGAGGAGCAATAAGCAAGCACATATTTATAAATATGTAATTGTTATTAGCACATAAAAACTAGTTGAATTGAGGCTTCTGTGATTCATAATGGTTGAAAGAGTAGCTTCGGCGTAAATCACATGTAGACAGACATTTGTCGACGCGTTTCGAACCAACCAGTGTGGTTCATCTGCTACTCTACTTGAGTCATCTGAAGATTCAATAGGGGTCGGGTCCTTAGCACTGGACCGAGGCACTTCATTTCGTAGCAAGCTTTGAATTTGTTTCTCAACTTGGCCAAAACGAATATTCTGATGATATTGTTGTACCTGCACAACCCGATTCTCCCTTGAATGTCCTTTAGGCTTGGATCCTCTTGTCGTGCTTGTGGAGGTTCTTCTCGGTCCTTGTTTTTTGTCATGGCCATGGCCAACAGGTTCTTCATTACCCAATAAAGCTAGAATTTCTGTCTAAATAGTGTTTGTCGGCCTCGTGTGTGTCCTGGTTCTATAATCAGGGGATCCCATTCCTATGTTGGAAGCAGTTCTATTGTTGTATCAGCATTTAGATCTACCTCTCATCTTGAGATTATGGCTTTAACCTGTGCTGTGGTTCCTCCATGGTATGCATGCATAAGGTTCTGCATGTTTTCCTCTCTAATTTTCTTGCCCCTCTTTCGTTGGGTCTTGTTGGTCGAAGCCACCGAAAGATTCTTTTTCTTTTCTGTTTGTTTTCAAGCGTGACGACTCCCTTTTCTTCCCGGCCCTGCTTTCGCCTTCACCATTTTGCTTTCCCTCCGAATTTTTTCCAGCCACTGCCCCTCTTTAATTCTTTCCTTCTCTCGGTATCAGAGCGTCGAAGTCAGATGGGGAGAAAAATTAAATAAACTTGTAAGAGTAGCATATAAAAACATTATAACCAGACCATATTTCATTCTTTGCCTTCAGTCATTCCATGTAAAGCACCATTACAAAATCTTGAAGTCAGATTTGCGGATGATGACCTAAGTTCCCCCACTCCCTTCCCGTCTTTCCTTCATCCTCACTGTGTGCAACGGTAAGTGATGCTCTTCCCTCAACCACTTAATTCCCCCCTTGGAGTAGCCAGCCCACTGGGTTCTAGGCTTAGGCCCAACGACACTCATGATGACGGACAAGCAAGGTTTGGGGAAATCAAGGTAAGAAATGCAGGAGTTTGGCTCTGTTCCAACTGAAATTACAAGCCCGCTGAGATCTGGAGCCCCGATTCCTCCTACCCCTTTGACTATTGAAGCTACCCTGTAGCCCGACTTCAACTAGATTGACTGAGAGAATGGTAAATAACATACCAAGAACCCCCCCTGTCAGTTTTACATCCCTCAACCCAACCATATCACCAATTACCCACTGCACTAGGGGTTCAAGTCCCCCAACTTCCACTTATTTCCCCTCTGGTCCTTTGGATTACTTAGTAGCCAAGCTGCAGCTAGTTGGTCGAATTTTCCGAATTTGTGGTACACCAACAACCCTTTGCTACCCCCTAGGGTATGAAGGTCTTCCAAGAATCAGACTAAGCCATATTCGACAGACAAGTATGCATTGCAAATTCGATACCCCACTCACATCCCTCGCTGACTCTGGAGATTTCCAGACTACTGCAAGCCCTCAGGGGAGCCTCGACCCCTTCTATATCCCATTATTAAGGTTTCAATGATGGTTGTTTCAAATTTCACTACCTAAGAGTGAAAAATCACTCCTAACCCTCCATGAATCCCCTTATTCCCCAACAGTCTACCACACATTGCAAAAGGTAAAAAACTATACATCAACAGCAGAAGACTAAGCCAAGTTTTTTTTGAAACATTCGAAACCACCACCATTTGATGCCAGACCAACCTCCATTCTTGCAGCACTGAATCCAAAACAAGACTGAGGTAGGCATGCATTACATACCAGTCTCCTTCTGAGTCGTTGAAGGTGTTTTCCATGTGGAGGCGACAATCACTTCTCTTGCAGGCCAGATTCTCCCCCCGGCTTCCAGACTCCCCTCCTGTTGCTCATTTCCTCTTCCAACCTTGCATGTATGCAATGACTTCCTTCACCACCTTTCCTCCTTGATAACTTGTTGACCCACCCTTTTGTTTTCCCAAGGCAATCAACGTGTGGGGTCCTTGGATGGGCCGCCCACTTATCCTCTCCACTTGTCCTTCAAGCATGTCCATGATCCAACTCCGGATCTCGTCTCCCATCATACCTTGATCGGGGGGGGGGGAATCTCTCTTTTTATTCTATATCTAAATTTATTTTATTTTATTTGTCAATTTAAAAGAATTCTTTTAAACCTTTGTAAGTATGAAGATTTGGTTTAATGATGAAGTGAATTGAGTTAAGAATAAAGGAAAAAGAGAACTCGTTGTATATTTTGCTTTTGCTTTACATTTTTTTAAGGGTTTAGTTGACAATGGTGAATTTAAATCAAACTAAGCCATATATAAAATACTCTAATTACATTTTAATTTCCACTCTAATCATTAACTCCATAACTTTTACTTGATTATTACCTTCCACATTCCCCAGTCCTCCTTTCTACATTCCTTTGCACCTCTTGGTGCAATTGCTAGTTATATTTTCATTGTATAACTTTAACATTTGATAAAAGTTATTATAACAAGTTTTATTGGGAAAAAATTGAAAATCCAAATAATAATATTATTAAGAAGAAAATTATCGCTGGTAGGTATCATGTATTCGATATGCAATTCACCATATATTAATCTATATTTTGACTAAAAAATGAACACTAATGTGTGAGGTTAACATTATAAAAAAATTAATTAATTTTTTTATTATTATTTTAATTCGGTTTGTTTTTAGTATCTTATTGGTTAAATGGCCTCAATAATATTGAGTAATCATGTTTCCGCCTCCAATAGCATATTGGATCATAATGTTTGCAATGTCGTGCACTTGATACTCTTCAACTTGTAAACAACCCAATTAATCCTTAAAACATTGTACGAATGGAAAATTTGAAAATACTTCATGGGGGACTATATGTCTTACTCTTGGATCTTGTTATAGCTATGAAGATTCAACTCATGTTCATCACTGGGAGAAGTTTGTGTCATATTAGCGAGGACTTTTCACGAGAATGCCCACCACTAACAACAATTGCATATCATCAAGTACCCTTCACCTTACTTATCATAACACTTATGGGCATCTACGGGAAGTTGGAGGATTGCACATTAATTATCTTTTAATGCTGAATTTTAAGTTTAAATTAAAATTTTTAATATATCTTAGCGAATGTCAGGGATATATTCATTATACATTAATTGATTATAATTTCACCATTAACATTTTAATGCAATTAAATTCACAAATTATACTTTATTTTCATGTTTTATAAAATAATTAAAGTAAATTATTTAAATTAAATATGAAAATGATAAACCTCGATTGGGGTGCGATCCAGCCAGGAGTCCCACCTGGGACATAGATTATGGCAATTAATATGAGTTATGAAGGAATGAGACCATGTCAAACCAATGACTAGTGGAGCAGAAGTGAGGGTATAGCTGGCAACATGTGCATGGTGTGGAAGGACGACAACTCGTGCCGACAGAGTAACACAGAGAAGGTAGCGTTGAGTGTCTAGTTAATTGTTGGCGTGAGGTGTTTCATTGTCTCTCCGCACGATAGTCAGCTAGAGGATAGATTTCTGGGGGCGTGGTCTGTAATCAGTTATGACCAGACAGGAGGATCTAGTGTCGAACCAGGCGAAGGGTAAAGGGTATGTCTTATTTCCTTTCTCCTACCAAAGTTATGAAAATATGGATATTTCCTATAGGTCTATGGTCTTGATAATTCGAAGGATTAGTTTGTTTTTTACTGTTGTTGTTTCACATAATGACAATTTTAGGTGACATATATTCTATTTTGAATTATTGTTTTCGGAGTCGGTCTCTGTCTTGTATGGTATCTTGCTCTAGGGAATGGGAATCTTCTGCGTTTGCCTGGGTGGTTTGGCAAGAAATTATGTTGGGTATGAAGGGATTTATGTAAAGCCCTCGCCACTGCTGCATATGCTATGTCTCATTGTTGTTCTAGTTTCATATATATCTGTTCTTTCCCAAATTAGAGGGTGGCCTACGGTGGGGGCTGGGGATTCTTCCTTTGAGAACATTGTGACTCGCCTCCAAACTTCATTACTTCATGTAATGGTTTGGGAGAGGGTGGTAACGCAGGGAAGGAAACACCGATGGAGGTTGGCTAGTCTGTTTGACATTGTTTGCCATTACCCAGGGACTAATGTTCTATCAATTATGTTTTCGCTATTGAATATATTCTCAGGTGCCAATTATGTATGAGGTAGCCCCTTCCCACTGGTGTGGGTGGTTGCTTGGACGTGATTCTGGCTTAGAGACTCCATTGTTTTCTAGGTGACTATGCTAGAGATGGCTCGAGCAAAAGACTTGTGAAAGAGGCTCCCGAGTCATGAGAGGGGAATCCTCCTCTCAACACCCAAGAAAGTTGGATGAAAATCCCAAGCTTAGCATAACAGGGACACCACGTATGCTTATATAAGCGGAATTCTGAAACAGGTCCGACAAGTTATAGCACGTTGGGAGGCTGATCTTACTCACCAAGCTAACGAGGAGGCACACGAGGCTTACTATGAGTTATTGGTTCTTGACCCAGGCAATACTTGTGGCAGGGTTGCCCAATATAAATAGACCATCCACCTGTACTGGATGATGAAAAATATGGTGGTCAAAGCCATCATGCACACCTATGAATACATGCAGATTGATCCTACCTTACAGGAGATCCAGAAATACTTTCAACTTGTTCAGTTCCAAGTCTAACAGTAGAATGTTTGACTGGGACGAATCTAACAACACCTCCGGTGCTCTCATTACTCTGAAATCCTAGGGTCTAGCGCAAAAGATCTTGTGCTTATTAAGTCCTCTGAGGACTAGTTAACGTTTTCTATTATGTCAGTTTTTTGAATATTTTTTATGTTGTCCATATCGATAAGCAGCTCTAGAGTTAGTATGAAAAAAATCTTGTGGATTTCAGACATTAAGGCCTACTAGGCCAAATTTGATATACTCAAAGACTTCCGATTTTGGTTGGCTTATAACGCCTTTCGATGGCCAACAGGCCTGGTTTCCCAATGGGCAGGTTGAGGCCATGGAAGATCCATCATGATGTAATATGCTTAAATTATGAATGAATGAAAGAAAGGTCCTACTCAGCTAACATTTTTTTTTTTTATGAAAATGATAAAATTAATATGGTATAGTCTAATTTATAGACGAAATGGTTTTTTACTGGAATCCAACTATACAATTTCAAGCAAGCTTGTGATTTGTTATTGTTTAAAATAATTTTTTACAGAATCTAAGTATACAATTTCAAGCAAGCTTGAGATTTGTTATTATTTAAAATACATTTTTGAATGATTAAAAACCACTCCGGGGCACTCCAATTCTACATATTAATCAATTTTAATTTGTCTATGGAATATGCCAAAATAGTCATAGTACTATACATAGATCAAGGTTAAGATTTATCTCCAATTTAATTATTATTTTCTAATTAATTTATCTCCAATTAATTAATTAAAAAATTGTAATATCAACACATCTTACTTTTTTACTATGATTATCCCTTTGGCGACTTTTTTTCTTTTTCTTTTTTTGTAAGCTTGGTAGGACTACATCTTCATCATGTCCAACTTCTCACCCCGATTGGGGGGATAGCACAAGATTTGAACCCGAGACTTCTAGTTCGGTGAGACTTCATTTCCATGACTATTGCCAATTGAGCTACCCTAAACAAACGTAACGCATTGACTTTTAATTAAGCACCCTTTGACTAAAAAATTAAATAACAATGTATAATGTAAATATTAGAAAACAAAATTAGTTTATTTTTGTATATATTCTAATTTTATTTATTTAAAGTGTGATTGGTTTAGTTCATTTTGGTCTTATTGTGGAATGATGATTGACGTACAATTGTCAGTTCAAGATGGTTGATCGATGTTATGGAGCAAATAAATTATGTAGATTATGATTTAATGACTGGTTGTACTAAAGCAAAAACCTCCCAGTTATTGTGAAGTAACCCTCTCTATATATTAAGATACAGTAAAGTGATTCTCTTCCCATAGATAAATAAGTGAGTCTTCAATATAACAAGAAAATGTATTGTCACATGTGAATTGCAGTGGGTTACGAAGTTATAAATAGATTATGTGAATTATGCAAGTACAAGAATATATTTTCAATGTTTCACTGATCTTCTCCAGAAATGTGTGATCCCAAATCCTATACACATTAGAGCGAAATAATTCACAAAACATGCAAGCTAAAGGGGTGAGCCACATCGATTCTTGTGAAGCTTGCTTGGATGATGAATTCATTTGTAATTATCGATGAAAACAATAAATGATTTTGTTTTTTTGTTTTTGTTTTTGTTTTTAAATCTATTTCAAAGAAATTAAAAAGAAAGAGAAGAATTTAACTAAAATTTCATTATTTAATAGAAATAGAGGTTTACTTGAATTTGGCGTAGTGTTTTTTCTCATATATATATGTAAGCAAGCAAACATTTTGAATAAAGAAAGGAAACACTTTATTTATGCTCTATTTAAAAAAATACAATTAGGAATATTATTTTAAAAAATTATGATTTGCATTCGAATTTGGTTAAAAACTTATTGTTTTAATTTTTAATTGAATTTTTATTTTTTATTCAAAAAATAAATTCAATACTATTAAAAACCTAATTATATTTTCATTGTATAATTTTAACATTTGATAAAAGTTATTATAACCAATTTTATTGGAAAAAAATGAAAATCCAAATAATAACATTATTAAGAAGAAAAATCTTTCTCTACTTCATTTTTAAGTTGCTTTTTTTTTTAAAACTCAAATTTTATCTATTTAATTTATAAATTTAATATTACTATATGAACATTATATTAAAATTATAATATTACAATCAAGATCTTTTACCCACTCTGTTTTAAGCTTCTCTTTGTAATTATGCATATATAATATTTAATATATTTTTATAATTAATTTAATTTAATTCAATATATTTTGTCTATAGGTATTGAAATTCATGATTGCCATTTATAAAGTATTATGTAAATCATAATCAAGATATTCAAAATTAAAAATCTCATGGGTAATTTTTTTCTTTTTTAACAGTAAATTAACTTAAACACGTATAAAGTGCACTAACTAACTAATATCTTCTCCTCTAATATATATAGATTATTTTATTATTATAATATATTTGATATAATTGTTGATTTAATATTAAGTTTTTATAAATGTAATTAATATGTTTTTGAAAAATAAAGTTGCTTCTATTGAACATTAATCGTTCTTCTTTACATAAATGAATTATTCTTATGATGATAAGTATCTATGATCACAAGAAGCAATTAAATGTACTCTATCCATGAACAAAAAGGATATGATATTTTAATCCAGAAAGTTTATAATGGACTTAAAAATAGTTGTAAATTAGCAACATACCTTTGGTTATAGGATAAGAAAAAACTCCTTTTTAAAACTCTTGTCACTCTTATTATCTTATATGGTTGTGAAGTTTGGGGCTATAGTATCTTTAGAGAATTGTGGTCAAAAAATAGTAAATCCAAGACTGTTTTATAACTCATAATCTCAAATTAAAGGCAATTCACTTTATCCTATCCTCATAAAAGTGAGTATTTCCCTATTGAGAGCACAACTATGACTATGTACCTAATGTATAAGAACATGATAAACAACATGGAAGACAAGAGGCTTCATAAGAT
>APFE031653356.1:26198-40131 GCA_000404065.3 Pinus taeda
GCTCCAAAAGTTAACTTAATTAGTCAAATCTTTATCATTAAAATACCTTTGCTATTACAAAGTCATGGTTTCAATTTTCTAACACTCTCAGAATCAAGTTTCATAAATGAATAAAAAAAAGTTATCCCTTTAAATAAATCCACGAGACATAACATCATCAATATTTGAAATCTATAAATCAATAAAACAAATAAATTTAAATAATATTAAAGTTTATTGATGTGACTTCTTTCTAATGTACCAAATTATAATAATTCGAATATATTCAACATAATATTCTAGAAAGCATGATATTGTCCTCCATTATAATATTCGAAATATAATCCAGAAAGCGTGATATTGTCCTCAATTATAATATTCTAAATATAATCTATTTTTATATGACACCTTGCAACTTTGTATCATAATCAAAGAATAGAATTTGTTATTCAGAAAAACATTCAAGTTCATCATACTTTTCAACCTAATACAATAATGGTTGGATAAGACTCAATCTTAATTGTTGATGATTTTTAGGTAAAAAATTATATGAAATGGAATTTTTTCGTATTCCACTATTTTATTTTGATAGTATTTAATGTAATTTAATTTTAAAATATAATCAAATCACATTTGATTATAATATATATATTTTTTAAATATTTCGTTAAATATATTTTTAAATAATCATATATACTATATATATATTTAAATATTATTAAATTAATAATTTTTAATATAATAATATACATATATTTTTAAATTTAGTACACGGTTATTAAGTGGTAGTTACATCCAGGTGTTATAATCTATGCAGAGCTATCTGAAGGTATCTAGTTGTTAGCTTATCTGTTCGAGCCTAACCCCAAGGGTGAAGAGATTTGACCCTGTGACCTTCCAATTGGAAGGGTACTAAACAACGGGAACTCGACCAATTGAGCTATCCCTTGGGGCTATATTCTTTCTTTTATACATATAAAAGATATGTAATATAAATATATATTTTTTCAAAGTTATATATTTTGATGGAGAATTAGCAACTATCCCAGATATATTTAAGAGACCACAAATCACATATATCAGAAACTCATAGTTTAGCCTATGACCAAGGCGTTTGAAGACCACAGAAAATTGGAGTCGGGATCCTAGACTCAAATGGGATACCCATCCTCCTAACCTTACTATGATGGGAGTTAACAATCTGTCTTAACCACTCATTCTACCCTTACTTGACTGTAAATATATATTAATATATTAAAATTAGCAAATGAAAACCCTGTTGGGTAGGATCCTTAATGGACGACAGGCTGCAAGGTACAATGTCTTTACAAACCTAGAGGATGTGAAACATGAGCAGATGAATCAACTGTTTCATATGGAAGGAATGGATGTGCGTCTAGCACAAATTTAACAATATATCCTATGCATCACTACCACTTCAACCCCTCCAATATCAAGTGTGAAATATGTAATACCGGTTACCTCTTCTAATTCCTAATTGTTAAATGATTTTGGGTGGTTTTTTGTGTTATAATCATGCAGTAAATACTTTTGTTATGTTACAACTATTAAGACTTTTGCAATTATAGGCATATTATTCCATAAACAAATAGTCAAAATCATTTAATTTCCCACTAAATATATTGAAACTATCTACCATAAAATATAATATAAACTATCTACCCTAAAATATAATATATAATGCCAATGGATAGGTGAATGATGTACATATATATAATTATAATTTTGTGAAATAATATCTAAAAATGCAATCATCACCAATCTTACCATCATGACCCATCTTAAAATCAAGGTTAAAATGATTTGTTGTTTTATTTTATATATTAATTGCCCATTATCAATCGAGTGCTACCATCATGACCCATCTTAAAATCAAGGTTAAAATGATTTGTTGTTTTATTTTATATATTAATTGGCCATTATCAATCGAGTGCATGATTTGTTATTTTGTTTTATATATTAAGTACCCATTATCAATCTGGTGGGTGATAACAAATTGTTTGCATGAATGGTTATATATGAATTGTGTTTGAAATGATTTATTGTTTTATATGACCTTATATATTACTTATTTATTATTAATTTAGTAATTTTTATCTATTACATAAAAAGTTATGCATGAATTAGTTTTATTTATATAAGTGAGTAGGTGAAATTTGTTAGTATTTAAAAAGTGGTTGTTCTTTTAGGATGGGAAAACTTATCATAACTGGGTTGTCAAATCAACAGAGAGGACAACCATCTCTGGCTGTTATCCATGAATGCAGGCTGACTCATCACCGTTATTCAAGGAAAACCACGCTACTTGGAATAACCCATTGGTGGTTCGTAAGGGGGCAAGGTTTCACTCCTACCAAATGCCTCTGGGTCTTGGGTCGTTAACTTGTTTCTTTACGTCTGAGGAAGACAAGATCTTAGCCAATTAGAAGCAGTTTTAGAGCATACTCCAGGCTCAAGTTGTTATTAAGTAATAGGTTATTATTTTAACAAAGTTTTTAATGTATAAATATGTGAGTATGGAGTTTAAAAAAAGGGGTGGTAGGTGTTGGTAGGACGCTAATGTATTTTGGAGTACATGAAGAAATGGTTTTTCCAAGAACTCAATCAAAACCACAAACAACCAAACTGAGGCACATGCACTATATCAAAGAATTAAGCAAGTTAAAGATCTCAACATCTTTCAAATAATCATAGGGGGAGAGTTGGTACTCATAATCTAGTATCTCCATCTTAATTCTCAACCTTCATATGACAGAATCATAGTCCTTTTCAAAAGAATCCAAAAGGCTTTATCTCATTTCCAAGAAGTCCAAATTCATTGCATGTTCAGGCAAAATAAGAAAAGAGCAGGCTTCCTTGCAAATCAAGCAGCCAGGTATCAGGAAGGAACTTTGATTTCTAATGGTCAAGTTTCATTTCATCCCATCCCTTGACCTCACTTAACATGTTAATCATGGAGCTAAGTCTTGGGTTAGCACACAAAAAAATGGCGATGCCAACCCATGCAAGGATTGAAGGTTTTGGGTTAATGATTGTGCATCTCCATTCATTCCCTCACTCGCTATTTTCTCCTATCAGGTTTATGATGTTCCCTTGTCATAAGTCTGACCCCACCATGGAATTGAGATCAACTAGACATCTCCTCAAATTCCTTAGAGGTCTAATGGATCATCCCACACGCTTGGATTTTTGTGTGGTTGCCTACATATAATGCTCAACCAATGTAGATGGAGTTCATTTTGTTATTCTTGTCCAATTTTGGAAAATTTCTTATCATTTCTTTCACATTCATTAGATCTCTTCAATATGAAGTTTGCTTCAGCCTCTTCATATGTGCCTCCTCCTTGAGCTTCCTCAGGAGGTCAATTCAACTATGAATTTGGATTTTAAGGCACATATAGGAACACAATATTGCTTCAATGCTAAGAAAGGGAATTTAAAAGATGTAGCAAGAGATCAATCAATTATGGATTCAACAGGTTAAATTGGCCACTTTTTGGACAACAAGAACAAATATTTTCATTGACCAAAGGCATCATTTTCATAAGTTGGAGGATGAAATTAATTCTCTAAGGCTCCAAATTGAAGGCTTAAAGGAAATAGACCATAATGCTACCTAGTCCTTTGACTCCTCAAATCATTCAACTAATTCTTCCTCTCTTGCATTAGGTTTGAATTAAGCACCTTTGTCCCCACCTTCTTTAGGTTGGCATAAAATTTCTCCATGCTAGTTTTTATGCAAGACAAAACTTGTATCTCTTGGAGGGTATTTTACTTACCTTTTACATAAATCATTCAACTAAATCTCCCTCTCTTGCCCTAGATTTGAATGAAGTACCTTTGTCCCCACCTTCTTTAGGTTGGGATAAAATTTCTTCATGCTAGTTTTTATGCAAGACAAAACTTGTATCTCTTTGAGGGTCTTTTGCTTAAATTTTACAGTTAGAAGCTAAAAATTTGTTACCGTACAACTTTTTTATTACCTAAAACTCTGGCCTATGTCTCCTTAACTAGAACTTAGCCTATTGGAAAATTTTGAGGTAATTTTGGATTTTTATTGCACCCTAGATGCAGATTTATACTAATATAATTTCTCAATTATGGTTATAAAAAAAATAAATTTGATTAAATATAACTTTATTGATTTGTTTGAAAAAAAATACAGAGAGCTATAACAACTCATTAACATAATGAGTAATCATTGGAGGACACTCGGATGGAAGCTCTGCATGACCGCTGCGGTTTCCATGGAGGCCTCGGGGGCCATAACCCTGGGGATTGACTGCCATAGATCTCGCTCCATGCTGACCTGATACTTTCACCCCGATCCTGCCTGGTTTTACCCACTGCCGCGGTTATTACTTCGAGTTTCACTATGAAGCACACTTGGTAACCTAGCTCCTAGTTTACTGCCTCCTCCACATTTGCTGCTCTGCTGACCGTATATGTCATTTCCGATGGAGTTGGATGACGACGTAGACTACAAGGCGGACCCCAACCCTGAACAGGTCATCTGGGCGCACCACAGAACTGGGATGAGCTCTGGTTCCTTTACTGCCAAATAACGACCACTAACAACTGCTCAATCCGTTCCGTTTCGCCCGAGCCCGTTTGATAAACACCCTTCACCCTCTGTCCACATTGATGATCTGCCTGGGTTAGACCGCCCTCCGCCCTCTGCTCTCTCTAGTAACCTCAAATTTGCTGGGCACCTGCCTCCAACCCTCCCTTACATTCGATGCCCCCCTGGTACACCCTCCATAGACCTCTATGCCCTTGTATGCACCCTCGTTCTCTGGCATCCCTCCGATCGGTCCCCCTCCCCACTCTATCCCAGTTGTCTCCAGTGCAACCCTAGCTCCCGCAAGCACAAAATCTAATACCCCTATTCGATCTAGGTGCTTCAGTTCCCCTATCCCTAATCCCAAATCCACCCCGTCCACTCCCCAAACTGTCAACTAGGGTTGCAAGGGTTTACTTAAGGAACATCCGATGGCCCGCTACTCAGATAAGCCCAAGAAGGGAAGGTGCCTTAAAGCTATGGATAGAGATATCAACCTAACCCTTGGTGAGGACATTTCGATGGGAGAAGTTGCAGACATGGCAAAGAAGGTTTTGGTTGGATGAGTAAGAGGTAGAAACTACATAGTGGAACGTCTTCGCCTCTGGACCTCAGAGATTTGGGGCTCCCTTCTCAAAGAACTTCCCAACATCAGAGTCTTGGTTCATGGTTGGTTTTCCCTTAGGTTTCAAAGGGAAGAATACACGGATTGGATCCTCTCTCGTTTCTAGCACATTGAGCTGGCACCAGTACTCCTAAAGAGATGGGATCCCTTATTTGACCCAGAATGTGAACAAATGGGTGTAGGACTAATTTGGGTTCGATTGCCAGGCCTCCCAATGCAATTTTGGACCCCTCCTGTGTTCAAGCGAATAGGAGATGCTCTGGGGACATATCAAGAACATGACCAGTCCTTCAAAAAATCTGGGATTATTAAAATGGCGAGAATCCTTGTTCATCTAGATACCAGGGAGGGGCTAGAGGAGAAAATAATACTACATTGGAGGCACTTCTTGCGTCGCCAAAACCTAGACTACGAAGGAGTTCCCTTCCGTTGCCGAAGATGCCACAAGGTGGGGAATCTGTACAAGAATTGTCCTTTACTTTCTACTTCCACACAAGAGAATGCAAGGGGTGTGAAACACCATCTGTTTGAAGAATCGAATGTGGACGAGCAACCCTCAGGTCTGGACCACTCCAATGAAGCGAATGGAGTCACTGCACAACAAACCAGTACTCCAAGGATACCATTACATCCCCTCCACTGACTCGATCCCGGTCTGCGATGGATGCTGCTCCTACATCGGGTAATGATCCTATTTCTTGTTCCTCTACTCATCATTACAATCATTTATATACATCATTGCAAACTCTTGTGTCTCACTTTGAATCTTTTATGAGTCCACACCCCATGATTAATTGTGGTTTTGAACCTCCCTCCCCCATCTTCTCAACTACCCTTCTGTCCCTTATTGCACTTAACCCCCTCCTTCAACCGTCTTCCTCCCCCTCTGCATCGGGTTCGCACTCTTACAACCTTTGATCCCGACCATTGAATTTCATCCCCTGTTTGGCCTTGATATACCCCCTCAGTCTGCAGAGACTAAACCCTCCAGAGGTAGACCTTCCAAGCTTGCAAAAGCCATCAAATTTGTAGTGGTTGATGTGGCGCAGGGTCGTCAGACCACTATTGAAAGGGCACTTAGAGCACCTGAGCCCTTTGAATTTGTTCCCTAATGATTTGGCTTTCATTCAACTGCAGGGGATTAGCCAACACTAAGAAAAAACTGGCTCTTAAGCGTCTCTTGAACCGATCCCCTATGACATTTTATTCCTTAAGGGAACCCTAGGACCCTCCAATCAGATCATTAAAATTCTACATTCTCTTCTTCCTGGATGGCACTTTCAAGGCCTGGATGTTGTGGGCAGATCTAGGGGTCTTGCCATGGGTATAAACCCTAAATCCATCAAAGTGATATCTTCTTGGGGTGGCATGGGCTTCTTGGGCATGGACATTCTTGCTGCTGATTTAGGCAAACATATCTGAATCATGAATATTTATGCCCCCAACCAAAACAGACTTGCATTTTGGCAATCCTTATTGGATAACTCATTGATCAATCATTCCACCATCATCGGGGGAGACCTAAATTTTTCCAGTGGGAATGAGGAGTCCTGGGGTCATCACTCACAGATTGACTCACTCTCAGACCAGCTGAGTTCCCTCTTGGACCTCTATGGGCTTATTGATGTCCCCATGAACACCAAAATGACCACATGGCATAACAAACGTACTGGTGATGCCACCCTTGGAAGAAGGTTAGACAGATTGCTTATACATTAAGAGCTACTCTGAACCCTAGCCCTATACAAGCAATGGCTTGGCTCAACAGGCATATCAGACCATTCTCCCATCTACTTGGAAGTGACCGGTCCTTCCAAGAAACCTCGGGCCCCTTTCAAATTTAATTCATCATTTTTAAAAGACTCGGACTATGTCAAAGTCGTCTCGGATTTCTGGCAAGCACAACCTCCCCTCAGAGATCAGAGGAAGGCCGCAGATTTTTGTAGGAACCTAAAACAACTCAAGAGAATAACCATTGACTGGTCCAAGAAGAAAAAAGAGAGGGATGAACAATCTCTGGTGGACATTGAAGATCAGCTGGCCTCCTTAACTGATGAAAATGGGCTTGGCTATTCATCCAATGAAGCAAAGCTCTGCCTTGTGGAATTGGAATCCTAGAGATCCAAGATACTTCTGGATAGGGAAGAATTATGGAGGCTAAGAAGCAGAGCAATTTGGCTGCAAGTAGGAGATGGCAATACAAAATTTTTCCACAATTTTACAAATGGAAGGAAATCCAATAACACCATTTGGCAGATGCCCATGGAACAGGAGGGATTGGCCTCCACTCACTCTCAGCTTTCCCAGTTGGGAATTGCCCATTTCAATCGATTATTTAAAGCCCCCACTACCCCCTATCTGCCTGAAATCATCAATCTGGCTGGTCACTTTCCTATCTTCTTGGATCCGGATGCCATCGATGATCTCATCAAACTTGTCTCCATGGAGAAACTCGAAAGCACTCTAAAATGGTTCAAGAGAGACAAAAGCCCAGGCCCAGATGGCTGGCCTGTGGAATTTTATATTGCTTTCTTGGACATAATTGGTCGGACTTGCTTGGAGTAATTGAAGAAAGTCAGACTCTTGGTCGTATATATGCCCCCCTTAAACTCCACCTACATAGCTCTCATTCCAAAAACTGACTCCCCCTCCTCATTCCATGAATTTTGCCCTATTTCACTCTTCAATTGCCTATACAAAATCATAGCCAAGATTATAGCCAACCGTATCAAGCCAATGCAATCTAAACACATCTCTCAAGAACAATTTGTTTTCCTTCACAACAGACATATTCATGAAGCCATTGGCTCTGCCCAGGAAGCCCTCCACTCTATCAAGTTGAGAAAGCTCAAAGGAATGACTCTTAAAATAAACTTATCAAAAGCCTTTGATAAAGTAAGCTGGCTATACCTAAGAATGATTCTCACTCATCTAGGCTTCCCTTTGGAGTTCATTAGTTAGATCATGGGCTATATTACATCTGTATCCTTTGCAATTCTCATCAATGGGTTAGCCTCCCACCCCTTTCAGGCAGAAAGGGGAATAAGGCAGGGTTGCCCATTATCCCCTCTGTTGTTCCTCCTTGTCATGGAAGGCCTGAGTAATTTGATAGATTCAGAGAAGCGCTCTGGGAGACTCAAGGGATTGAAGATTATTGATCATTTTCTTTTGACCCATCTTCTCTTCGTGGATGACATACTCATATTCCTAAATGGGAGTGTACAGGATATCATTACTCTAAAAGAGTCATTAAAGCTTTTCAGTATTGCTACAAGGATGGAAATCAATAGGGAAAAGTCCACTATATCCTTCTCAGAATGCTCCCAACAGGAAATACAACTCTTACTACAAAAGTTTCCCTATCAGGTTCTAGATCTTCAGGTCGGACTAAAGTACCTAGGCTTTAGACTCAAAGTGGAAGGTTACAAACTAGTTGATTGGATCTCGCTGATTACAAAAGTGGAGAAAAGAATAAATATCTGGTGTCATCGCTTCCTATCTAGGGCAAGAAGACTGATACTTATCAAAGCAGTATTAGAAGCTACCCTTGTGTTTTGGATGTCCTTGGCATGGATCCCCATGGGGATGCTTAACATAATCCAAAAAGTTTGCAACCATTTCTTGTGGAAGCGACAAAAGGATGGGAAGCCGCACACCTGGGTTAGATAGAGCAAAATTGCACTCCCCAAAAATGGGGAGGGTGGGGATTAAAGCAGCTTCCAGCTTTTGCACAAGCTCTGGCTACTAAGCAGGGGTGGTTACTCCTGAAACACAAGAGTCTCTGGTCGGAGGTAATCTCCCACAAATATATCTGGCCCAACTCCATTATAGATTGGATAAGGTGTCCCTCTTGGAATAGAAAAGGTATTTTAGTCATTTGGAGGGCCATTCTAAACACCCTGCCCATTATCAAAAGAGGTCTTATCTGGAAAATTGGAAATGGAGCATCAGTGCGCATTGGGATTGATCCCTGGATTGGCAGTGGGAATGCAGATCAAATACCACTAGAGGTGATCACATTCCTCAACAACTTGGGCATCCAGTACATTTCACAACTTGGAGACCATAGAAACACTATTTTTCTTCTACAAGCATGGCACTCTGGTGCAGAGTGGAATATCCCGCTTCAATGGGAAATACCGTGGAAAAATTATATACAAGCTCTATCAGAATCCCATGTCTCACTAAATGAAGACGAGGATGAACTAATTTTGGGTCTTTCAAAAAAGGGTCATTACTCATCCAAGCAAGGATATGATCTCATTCGAGCAGAGGCAAAATCGGACAGACTGAAGAGTTGGTGGACTCACCTTTGGAAGTTGAAAGCTCCCTCGTGCACAAGATTATTAATGTGGAATATTCTCGAGGATAAAACTCCCACAGGAATTAATCTAAGGAAAAGGGCTTACATAGGGCCTACTTGGTGTGTACTCTGCCACCTGGAGGAGGAATCGAATCAACACTTATTCCTCACATGTCCTACATCAAAGATGCTGTGGACACAAGTACTGCATACTCTCAACATTAAATAAAGCTGGCATGGTGCATATATCCCAAGTGCTTGGGACAGCTGGTGGGGAGAAGCAAATGGTCCAAAAATTGGAAACCTTCCGCTTCTGGTCTCTTGGAACATTTGGTTGGGTCGCAACAACATCATATTCCGAGACAAGCTTATAAATTGGGCCCTGGTTCCACCTAAAATTTGCTCGGGTTATGAGGAAATCCTAGCTGAAGAGCACATCAACAGACCTAGGATCATCAACCAGGAACATATCGATAAAAGTCGGCCCTGGGCCTATTTTGATGGGGCTACACAAGCCCAGGTCTGTGGGGGAGGCATAATTTTCCATCTATCAGACACACATTTCTTTCAGATTTGCATGGGCTTGGGTGAGGGCACAATTAATAATGCAGAGTTGATCTCCCTTCGACACTTGATTTACTTTTCCATTTTCAAACAATGCAAACATATCCAAATATATGGGGACTCCAAAATGTCATAAATTGGTTTAACAATACAGCTACATGTCATGCATTTTCTTTAAGAACTATTATGGATGATATTTTTTTTTTAAAGACACAATTTGATCATATTTCATGTTCTCACATCTACAAGGAGCGTAATGAAAGGGCATACAAGCTTTCGAAAAAGGCAACATGTCGTCCTCGAGGAGAATGGCTGATCACTGAACATACTCCTGAAAGAGTCTACCAGTACTTTCACAGGCCATACATAGACGAGGAACTTCGGTGGGCGGATAGCTCCTAAGATCTACAACAGTTTTTGCCTATTTTATACAGTTTTTCAATATTTGTAATTAGTACTTTTGAGCTTCTGAACAACCATCACCCATGGGTGACATTTTGGTTATGTAATATCATAGTTGTACAACACACCCTATTGGGTCTACATATAACCATTTTGGAACTATAACAGCTGACTAAGGTCATGATATTTGCATATGCCTTTGGGCATCTACAACATGTAATTTTCAACAGATAATGGAAATTACGATATTTTCTCCTCGGGAAAAAAAGAAAAACTTTATTGATTTGTTTATGATGTTGTTAATGTCACAAAATAAAAATAAAATTTAAAATAATAAAAATAAACGAATTAGTTTTATTATTATTATGAGGTTATGTATTAAAAGATTCAATATTTAATATATAAGAAAAATATTAGCATTATTTAATTTGTCTAATTCGGTTGTCTTCAATATAGATGTTGTGATGATTGTATCTACTTTGTAGATGTTGCGATGAGTATATCTATCATGTATGGTGTTTTTACTTGGCCCAATTTTTACTTGTGCACTAGTATGCATTCACAAGTATGAGAATGTCATGTGGTAGAAATTAAACTTTAGGGATGCATTATATTAACCTCCTACTTTTATTGACTTAAGAAGCCATTGTTTAAACTCAATATAATTTAACTTTGGTTTGAGAGTTGGTGAAAGAGCTCTTGTAAAGAATTGGAGAGGAGACCAAGAAGAGAAAACACATGTGCCCACAATTCTCAACATTGTATCAAATCTAATGCTCTAAAAATAAAGTGTTAAGCGAGGTGAGGTAACTCCCCAAAACTTGAATGAATCTCCATTAATCAATCACACATATGTATACAATGATGTCTTCATCTTTGGTTTCAACTTCCAAGGTTTTATGTCTCTTCCTTTTCTAGTGTTTTGTACTTTTAATATTTACACATTTACAAAAAAATTGCAAAACACCAAATCCCAAAGGATTAGGTGTATAACAACCCCCCCAAATTTGAAGTGGTGTTAGTGATCCCAAGCATCATTCTAATTTTTTCAAACTTTTTCTTCCAAGTGATTTGCTGAAGATGTCAACAATTTTCTCATGTGTGGAACAATGTTTTAGATGAATAGTCTTGGCCTCTACATGATATCAAATCAAATGATACTTTATGTTGATGTGTTTGACAATCATGGATTTTGTGGTTCTTGTCCAAATTGATTGTAGAAGTATTCTCAATTAGAAGAGGAGTAGAATTGACTTGTTTCTTCTATAAATCTTCAAGAATTTCCTTGAGCCGCATAATCTCCTTTGTTTCTTCTGCAATTGCCACATATTCTGTCTCTATTGTGGAATTTTTTGGAACTAACTATTTTCATGACCTCCAGGAGACATCTCCTAACACAAGACTCATAATATGGCTTGAGGAATTTTTTGGATCTGACTATTTGCATGACCTCCAGGAGACATCTCCTAACGCAAGACTCGGAATATGGCTTGAAGTAGGTATGACATTTTCTTTGTCTCCATTAAAGTTTAAATCATAATATCCAATCGAGTTAAAGTCATACACGTGTGAAATTTCAAGTTAAAAGTCGTGAGCTCCTTTGAAGTACTTTAGAACTATTTTTGCAACAAACAATGTCCTTTACAAGGAATTTGCATAAATCTAGAAAAGGATTCCGATAAAAAATGAAATGTTTGGTCTGGTAGTGGTATGGTAGATAAGACTTTCCAAAAGCTATTTGCACTTAGTTTCATCTTCAAATTCATTCCCTTCTTTTGACGTGAGCTTCAAATTTTGTAGTACATAAAGGATTGGATTTCACCATGCCAAACCTATTCAACAATTCTGATATGTAATTCTTTTGAAAGACAAATATATGCTTTGGATTTTGGGTCACTTCAATGCCCAAGTAATAGTTAAGGTGGCCCAAGTTTGTCATCTTAAATCCCTTCTTTAATTCTTTCTTTATGGATGCAATATAATTTTCATTATTCCCTTCATCTACTTAAACCACAAGATATATAAAAAAAATTCCAAATTTCTCGACAAATAGAGTTACATCGTCAAGATTAAAGTGTTTGAAATTCAATTCCAAAAGAAATTAAGTTAGCTTTTTATAACAGGCTTACGATGCTCATTTTAGGCCATATAACGATTTAATAAGTTTACAAAGTTTATGTTATTTTCCATTTACAACAGTTGCTTTTGATTGACCCATGAAGACATTTTATTTTAAGTCTCCATTCAAAAATTAGTCTTTATGTCCATTTGATGAACTTTCCATCCATTTTGATCTTCCAAGGAAAAGAGAGTATGGATGGTGACCCATTTTGTTGTGGGTAAAAAGTCTCTTCATAATCAACACCTTATTTTTGTGCATCGTTTTTCTGTGATCCTTGCTTTATGCTTATCAAGCGAGCCATTTTTTTGTACTTTTTCTTGTACACCCACTTGAAGCCAATAGGTTTGGTTTTGAATGAGGTGTCCACTAACTTCCGTGCTCCATTATTTATGACAACATCATACTCTTCGTGCATTGCTTATTCCATTCATCATGAGAAGCAATTTATTTGGAGGAAGTTGGTTTAAAGTAGTAGAAAAATTCAATTCACAACTATATGAAAGATCAATATCATCTACATCTATTGAATCAAAATTATCTACATCACCTCCATCTTCTCTAGTGGAACCTCTGGTTCTTGTCTTTTTAACCTCCTCAAGATGAAAACTTTCAAGGGTTTTCATGATCCTCTTTGAGTTACCTTTCTGAAATGGTCTAGGTTGCTCCAATGTTTGAGTTGGGGCTACATCAATATTTCTCCTTCCAATCCTCTTAATCACATCACTCAAAAGGGTCTTCTCGACCTGAAGAAGTGGTCAAGAGTTCACGAGGGGGAGACAATGGTTCAAAAAGAGATTCCATACATTGATTCAAGATAGGGACCCCCCTTCAAGATGTGGAATCTCATTATCAAATTCATGATACGGTTTTGCATGACTAAATCTATCCAAATGATCAAGATTTCGCTCAATAATGTTGTCAGTCTTGGAAGATTTATGAAAGATCACATCTCTAAACAAAATAAACCTCTTATTTACCTCATTATAAAGACAATATGCCTTGGTGGCACCTAAAAACCCAAAGAAAATTCAGTTGCAACTTCTTGCATCAAGCTTGCTTCTTTGTTCCTTAAGAACCAAGGCATAACATGTTAGGTCCCTATACTACTAATGTAACCCCTTATTGTTATTAGTACAACTGCCTTAATATATTGTTGTGCCCATGTAGTCTCCATATTGTTATTATTGTGCCCTTACATTATTATTGTTATGTCGGCTTTGATTATATTATGGCCCCTTAGAATCCTATATATAGAAAGGAGGCCTTGTCATTTGTATCATTCTGTTAGTGTCAGTCTTTCCAGCCTTCCTCCAGTGATCAAATATGCTCTTACAAAGTGATTTTGAAGTGTCAAGG
>APFE031653356.1:73442-126327 GCA_000404065.3 Pinus taeda
AAGCAACACTTTTAGGGACTTAGGAGCCCTCAGTTTATGGACATTTATGATTGGGGTTGAAGTGCCCAAAAATGTCTATAACAATAGGGGGTGTCACAAAGTGGTTTTCTGGTTTTCCAAAACCATCAATAGTTTGTTAATTGACATATGCTGGAAGACGAGGACCTGCGTGCTATTTTCAATCGCCACTGAAGCATGCACACATCCATATCAGTTCCAACATGTACTCACAACAAGCTCGGACCACAACAACTTCTGTATTATATTTATATATTATTTTTGGGGTCACTCGACGTTATATATCCAATTAAACTATTAGAAAACGTTCGAAGGAAATTTTGCAAATATTTGAAAAAGGCCAGGGTCCATTTTGCAAGAAAAAGGGTAACTTTCATTTTAATAAGGAATTTTAATATTATATATTTTATATATAATATCAAAATTTACTAAATCTTTGTAATTAAAACAAAAAAACCATTATCATATTATTTTCATGATAAAGGAAGGGTCGTTTATGATCTTTTGGTTTCAACATCATCCTCTATTTAAGCATGTGCCATGATCTGCATCTTCATCTGGTCTTGATGATGAACCACACTAGCTGGTTCGAAACGCGTCGACAAAATTTTCTCCTATGTGATTTCTATCGAAAAGACTCTTCTCAACTAAAAGAAAATCAATTTTATAACTGGTTATTGAATAATTTGTCTAAAGGGCAAGAATAAAAGTCCGAAGAAAACATTTTGAGACAGTTTAGAGTTTGCAAGTTAGGAGATTACGTAATGAAGGAAATCTCTCAAAAAATGAATAATAGAAGCCTGTTTTGATTCTAGTTCTTGGGGTAAATTGTAGAATTATTGTTATTCTTATGTTTTTATCATTCATTAATGTTTTCTTCTACTGGTATGAGTGTAATGTAGCAAGAAGTTGATTTAAATAAGATCATGAATTTACCTGGAATTAGTGGTACCAATGTTTTTGTTTTGAATCCCTTAATGAGGGCTCCACCATATCAAGCATTCACCCATCTGTCTAGTTCTTTGTATCATTTCCTCTACAAGGTTAAAAAATAAGATTCTTAAGTGCCTCAGTGATCAAGCCCTGTCTTACTCATTTTTGCTTCTAGCCATTTGGTTTTAAATATAGTTTTTTGAACTAGACTAATCATTGTAGTTTTCATGGCCTCTTTCTCCGATCACATATTTTAAAATCTTTATCAATATTGTAGATGTCTTACGCATTGGTTCCCTTGTAGACAGGCACTGCCTCTAGGTTACAACAATATGGAATTGTAGATTGATGTTGAATTCCGTGTTGGTGAAGATAGCTTCTGAATTCATTAGAAGTACATTATTTTTCATTATCAGTACGAAGGGAGCCAATATGTGGTTTGCATAATTTTCAATCCATAAAAATATATGAAAGTTTCAAAAGCTTGTGATTTATTTTCAACAAATATACCCAATACATAATAGTGTGATCATCAATAAAATTCATAATATATTTGTTTCCATTTGCAGAGGGAGCATGAATGTGGCTACCCAAATTAAAATGAATCAGTGCATTTTTTCTACATGCTCTGGAAATAGAATGATGAAATGGATATTTGTTATGTTTTCCTAAGATACAAGTATCACATTGCTTTGGTTTCCTATGAATAGTTGGTAAACTAGAAACACCATTATTTTTTAGTAAACAAAGACTACAATAATTAATATGCCCACATCTTGCATGCCATAAAACACTGGATGCCAATGTACCTTCATTGTATTGAGAAAGGTACGTAGAGTTATGTGCAAGAGTAGATGTTCCTTCCAACTTTAGCAATCTTTCATCCTCTACTCTAGTCATGATAAATTTGTTTTCAAATGCTTTCCTTATATCTACTTTTCTATAAAACATATGAATATAGTGGCCTTACTAGTGAATGTGAACAAAGTATAATATATTTCTCACAAATGGAAGGTAAAGTACATCATGCAAATGAAAATCAAGAAGTCCAGGTAGTTTAAGTCTGATGGTGCCAAGTCTTAAGGGCTTGATACTTGATTTGTATGCAAAATACATTGTGACATCTACATTGTCACTGAAATCTTCAAAAAATGTTTCTAAAACGTCATATGGAAGGTTGCACCTATATTAAGTAGCCATGTATATCTCCAAGAAGCAAATGAAGTGTGAAACATATCTTTAGCTACTCCAATATTGCAATGTGCAACACTATAATGAGAATATTCAGGCACTTTACCTTTAGCGAGATATGATGTTTTACCTTTTTCTTATTTCTAGTTTTGATTGTCCTTGATTGTCTCGCAAGGGATTCTACAAGTTGTTGCATCATGTCCATCCCTGCCATAACAAATGAAACAAAAATTAGATCTTTCTCCTTGATGGTGTTTACCCAAAATTCCTCTAAAATTATTTCTTTTCTTCCATGTCCTCTTTTATTGCCACTTCTTTTAAGATAGTCATGTTATTGATTCTTCCCCTTTTTATGATCCAAATTTAAACAAGAACGTAACAAATTATGGATATAACCATAAATACAGAGATGCAATAGAAAAACATTTCATTTCATTAATAGAAAAATACTGAACTATGCTTACAAACAGAATGGAAATAAGATAGCTCGGGCGATGGTAACTTATCTCTGAGAAGAGATGTGGCGGCTACATGCCTTTGAACTGTGTTCCAATGAGGCTCAAAGGCCTGTTTCTTATTGAGAAACAATGGAAAACCCTAAACATCCAAAAATCTAACCCTACGAGATGAAGTGCCAAAACTGTGGGCCCTATTTGGGTAAATTGGTACATCAACTTTCAATTTCCGTTTGGCTATCATAATAACTCATTTCGAAGATCTTGAAGAGAAGGTTGAAAAAAACCTAGCAAGTTGGTTGGGGACATTTTTGGTTTCTTCGTTTTCCCCAAAAACATCGTTTAGGGCCTCAAAACAGCTCTGTAAGTTCAAGACCCGAAAAAACTGCCAAAAATAGTAAACTGTGCTACAATTAAGGAAACAGATGAAATTGACTGGGGGATCTAGGAGGAATAGGTGGGTGACCACCAATATCCACCTGGATCATTCCTCCCCCCTTAGGAAGCAATGGTCCCCATTGCATGCAGAGTCTCAATCAGGTGAGGAAATTTATGTTGAACCTGGTCCCTAGTGAGATGTTCTGCAATCTTTGATGTGTCCAGTAATGGTGGGAAGCATGGTCAAGGGCGGTCCATATTGAACACTCGGTGCAAGCCAAGGAATGGAGGAATGTTGTGCTCCAAAGTATTGTTTCCCACAGCCTTGGTAATGGTGTAAGGACCATATTAGAGTGGTCTTAGTTTCTGAAGGGCTCTTGTAAGGCGTCCTTTCTGCAAATGTAATCAAACTTTTTTCACCCACTTGAAACTTGTGTGGCACCCTATGTTGATCATGTTTCTGCTTGTACTTGGAATTTTCCATAATGAAGCAGTGATATATCAGCCCATTGGGTAGAGGTGCTTCGGGAGTCAAATCGAATGAATGCTTGACCTGACAGTGCAACGGTACCCCTGTGGGTGAGGAGAAGATGTCCCTGTATTCTTTCATGACTGTATCCAACTGCTTTTGATGCATGGAGGAACCCTTCCCGAGGGCCATGGACGTGGCTATGATCTTCCCCTTACTTTGAGAGCAAACTAGAAAGAAAATAAATTTCCTAGTCTGGGAGATGATCTTACTGCATTTCTTAGCAGAGATCAAAGAGGTGGCAGTAGGTGGGATTACCTCTTGTATCCCGTATAACGTATCACCCAAATAAATAATCATAGAGCGAGGTCTAGACTCATATACATTATGTCGCTTCCACAAGTATGGTTGTCCTAATAATACATCACAAACGTCGAGAGGAGCAACATCTCAAAATACCTCATTTGTGAAGGGATTGATGCTGAAGGGAAGGTGGCACTGTTTGCTGACTTAGAGGTCTCGTCCTTGGTGAAGCCACCTAATGTTGTACGACTACGAGTGTGGTATGGTCAGTTAGCCCCGCTGCTTCACGAACTCTGCTGAAATGAGGTTCTTTTGGCTTCCACTATCGACAATGAATTGCAGCGACGAATCCTTCACCCACATTTATGAATGGAAAAGATGCTACCCCTCCTCTGGATCATCTGGCTCATTCTTATGGATCTTGGCGGTGGCAACAGTGGCGTTGGGATTTGCATCAATAATTTGTTTCCCTTTGTCATTCCTCTTGTCAGGTTCTGTCTCAGGGTTGGAACATGCATATGATTTTGAAGCCTTCAACTCGGCCACCAATCACTGCTTGGTCTGACACTCACTTGTGATGTGAGTGGGGCTCTTATGGAACTCACACCACTTTCCTATGTCCTTTGAATTTGTGGTGGTGTTCTTTTCTTGCAGCTTTGACGATTTGTCTTCGGTCACCTCGCTTTGGCTTTGTCCTCTATTCTTCGAATTTGCAGATCCAAAGTCTCGCTTATTTTGTTTAAACTTCTGCTTGATCTTGACAACGTATCGGTACGCCGTGCCAAGTGAGGAGATGTCCAAGAACTCCATGCCATCTTGGATGTCCTTGTGTAGGTAGCCGCAGTATTTGAGTGCCAAATGCCGCTCATAATCCTTGATACCCAACTTTGTGCGAAGGGAATGAAAAATATTGGTAAACTCCGACACGTCTGGGTCCCTTCCCTGCCGTAGCGCGGCCCACTTTATGTATTTATCGTCATAGCTTCTGATAGAGTAGTACTGCTCCTTGATGGCATCTCGGAATGAATTCCAAGTGGGTGCCGCTGAAAATAGTGAGGTTATACTTTCATTCTTCTGCTCACAGTAGGTTTCCCACGAGTCCTTGACGTGGGGGGCAACTTTGAGAAGTGAAAAAGTGATATTTTCTCGGATGGAAAAATCATGAACAAAAAAATATCCTTCTAGCATATTTAACCATTTATCTATGACATCCGCATCTATCTAACCCTCAAAATGGGAATGTAAAAATTAACTTGTACCTTAAAGGGTGTGGCGCTTCCAGAGTAGGTGCTGGAAGTAGATGCATTGTCCCAAGGTAGTTGCTGAAGGATCTGGCAAAGTTGTCCATCATCACATTCCTTTGTTGCTCGAGGGATTCTTTGAGCAAGATTTTGATAGGATCTCATTCCCCCTCGTATTTCTTTTCATCCATCATGGGAGGCTGTTGGGATTTGCAAGGCTGATCTTGTAAAGGTTCAACCAAATCGAGCCCTAACTCCTTATATCCCGACCTCATTGGGGACATGCAAAGAAAAACAAAGAAAGAGTAGACCCCTATGATACCACTGATCTGGATTTAAATAGGAACGCAAAAAATTACAGATATAACCATAAATATAGAGATGCAGCATAAAAAAACTTCATTTCATTAATAGAAAAATACTTAACTATGCTTACAAACAAAATGGAAATAAGATAGCTTGGGCGATGATAACTTATGTTTGAGAAGAGATGTGGTGGCTACATGCCTATGAACTGTGTTCCAATGAGGCTCAAAGGCCTGTTTATTATTGAGAAACAATGGAAAACCTTAAACATCCAAAAAACCTAGCCCTAGGAGATGAAGCACCAAAACTGTGGGCCCTATTTGGGTAAATTGGTACATCAACTTCCCGGGGTCATAACTTTGGCATACGATCTCTGTTTGGCTATCATAATACCTCATTTTGAAAACTCGAAGAGAAGGCTGAAAACAAACTGACAAGCTAATTCGGGACACTCTCAATCTCTTCGTTTTTCCTAAAAACGTCATTTAGGGCCTCAAAATAGCTTTGAAAGTTCATGACTGAAAAACTACCAAAAATAGTAAATTGTGCTATAATTAAAGAAACAGATGAAATTGATTGGGGGGTCTAGGTGGAATAGGTGGGTGGCCACCAATATCCACCTGGATCATTTTAGCGAGGCACACTGCTTCTTTAGGAGACTGAGTTTTTGTCTCCCTCTTTCCAAATGCTTTCTCGTTCTACAAACTTGTCCACTAGGATGTCAAAAGTAATGGCCCTGCATTGTGCACTAGCTTGCAGGGATTCAAGAAAGTGAGAGCATCTAGGGTAGAGGGCCTTGACAAAGGCTACCAGAAGAATGCCCATATTAACTCTAGTGGCATCTATATCATGTGTAACAACCCTGATGAAAATTCCATATAGTAAAAGTAAGTGAAGGCAAAATAATAACCACAGATGATGGGACACTTATTCCAAGATGAATGTTAGGAAGAATCCTAGTGATGGGGAACACCTGTGATTATTTATGGCTAAGGAAATTGGCAAAGGAAATGGCTAAGGCTTGGAAAGGCAAAATGGAATTTTTGGCAAATTTATTTATGAAAATAATGGAAATTAGGAGAAAAGGGAGGTGAAAGGTCAAAGGTTGCATGTGAGGAGGAAATTGAAGGAAAATAATGGAAAATGAAGAAAATAGAGGCATCATTCATAAAAAGGCTTCCGAGGATCAGTTGGTAACCTTTTGTCAGTTTAATTTTGGAGCTCTCTCATTATTTTCTCTCTCTCTCATGCTCTTGGAGACTTAGATTTTTCTTGGAGCACTCTTGGAGGGTGTGATATACTTGGATTCTTGGAGCAAGAAGGCAAAGGAAGAGTAGGAAAGCACAAGAAGGCATTGCGATCAACAACTACATCAGATTTTCTTGTAGGTACCGAGTTGCATGTATGTTTCCTTTGCTAGTTTTAACATGCATGACATATGCATGTGTATTTTTGGTTATGATCCATCATTGGCATGGAGGATGGCTGGGATTGACAGTGGATTGCCTAGCCTTGCCATTTCCTAGATATCCATGGTGATTGTGGGTTTATTTTCTCTTTGGTTGGTTCTCATGTTTCCTGAGCTTGGATTGAGTTACTAGTCCTGGAGCCTTGGTTGGACAAATGCTCTGGAGCCATGGAATAACTTGGGTTGAGTTACTAGTCCTAGAGCCTTGGTTGGACAAATGATCTGGAGCCCTTGGTGGGCTGAGTTACTAGTCTTGAAGCCTTGGTTGGAAAAACGCTCTGGATCTCGGTAAAAGTTGTGGGTTGAGTTACTAGTCCTGGAGCCTTGGTTGGACAAACGCTCTGGAATCCTGGAAGGCTTGGATAGAGACCAATCTGATGATGGTTTCGTGATGTCCGACTATGAGGTGGAATCATTGTTTGATGGGTCAAGGTGGATGGCCTCTGGAAGCTCAGGATGATTTTTTATTGATGTATTCTATGAGATCCCACATTCATACTTGGAATATGACACATGGGTGAATGGATAAAAAGAGATTTGGCTCAGCCATTCTACGGTCAGGTGGAACGTGGAAGTCCCATCCTGGGTTTGGATTTTGCATCATTAATGAAAGGGTATTTCTCCTTGTATTTCTATGATCATTTTGATGGATTATATGTGGTCTATATGGTTGTACTTTCATGAGTATTTCTGTTCTATTATGTTGGTTATGTATGTATTTTATGACAGTAGCCATGTGTGGCTCTCATCATGTTTTTACTTGTAATTGAATGATCAATGTACCTATGAGCTAATGGATGGAATGGAAGTTGATATGTTGAGGCATCAATGGTTCTTAGTGATTCTCAGCGAAGTATGAGACACATATGCTCAGAACTGTTAATTACACCTTAGAATACACATTCACAATATTTTTGACGAAATTCCTGTCATGGCTTGTAGGGGTCCAGTCAAGGTCTTGAACAAGTATTTGCTTTAGTACTGTCATTTCCATGTTATTTTACTAATTTGAAGAGATGGTTCAATTTTTGGCAATGACCTGGGCTATGGGCTTGAAAAAGTGGCTCAAATCTCGGAGTCGATGGCATAACACTGACAAGTTTAGTCTCTGGTCACTGGTAGGCAAGCCTATGAGAGCGAATTTGGGTTGCTGGTCACACTCATGCCTATAGCATGGGAGTGACTTAGCCGTAAATTGTCCAAAAGCTTAGTGTGACCCCAAGGCGATCTGTCTAAATTATTGGATTGGTTCCTAAGGGTCCTGTAGTTGATTATTAATGTTTGTATGGTGTGTTTTTGTCTATTCCACTTTCTTAACATGACTTAGGAGGTCGAATCATATCATAGTGGCCTCTCGTCGCATGTTTACCTCGACTGACAGGTTGCTTGGGTAGATGTGGGAGGAGGGTGTTATAGAGTGGTATCAAAGCATGGTTCGCCCCTTGGACTAGATGGGATATGTGTTGGTCATGCATCCATGTTAGTTGCATGTGTGTCTCTCACACTTGCATTCCATGTGATTGTTGCATTTGCATGATGTTGATCATGGTTGTAGTGATGTTGTCATGTGGAGCTTGAGGTTGTTGTGGTGGAATGCAGCATCGTGAGTGTATTACTAATTACATGTCGACTTATGTCTCTTACATGTATCATTGTCGTATGCTTGGTTAAATTCTTGCATGTTTGGTTACATTCTTGTAAGCTTGGTTTCATGTATCATTCTTGCATGTTTGATTTCAAGTATCGTTCACTCATGCTTGATCATATGTGCTTATGCATATGTGTGGATGGTTATGCATGTTCATATTTGCATCTGGTCAAGTGTACAATGAGGTAGTGCTGATTTTCATGCATGAGGTTGTGGTGTGTGTTGTTGTTGAGGTCATGCATTGATGACTGGACCCTAGCTATAATGACGGTTACATGGTCATATGGTTATGTTTCATGTTTCTATATGCTGTCATGATTATGTTATACATGTATCACATTGATTTTTTGATATTGTAGATAAGGTATCCTCCTTGAGCTATACTAAGGTACATTGGTTTATTGTGATTTGGTTTAGCTAACATGATAAACCTAGCAGGAAGAAATATCAAATGGCTAGAAAGATGGTTGAATACAAAGACTCTCCTTATGAATATGAAGAGTAGTATGGTGTTGGGAACCCTTCCGAGTTGGAAGTTACACTGTGAATCTTAAAGGGGATAAGGATTTGTAGGCAGATAATAACAGAATCATATAGGCACAGGAAAAGTTAGTAGAGGTAAATGCAGTCATACTTGAAAGCTTTTAAGATTTGCAATGAAAGGGACCACTTTTGATCATCCAAAATCAGGAGGATAGAACTAATGGGGCATATGGTAGTAGATCACATCCTGGTCACCGATCAAATAGATATAACACAATCAAAGATGACAGATTGTTGGACACTCTGGATAGGAGAAGGGATATACACAAGTATGATTCTAGTTTTGATTCAGATAAGAACTATGATCGTCATTGGTATCATCCTTACAGGAGTGATAAGGGTATTTTCCAGATGAGTTTAAGAAAGCAAAGACATCTACTTTTTATGGAGAGGTAAATAAATCATAAGATGCAGAGGCATGGTTTTTAGGCATGAAGAAGTTCTTTAGATTTTATGAATATTCAGAGAACATGAAAGCTAGAGTGACGACATTCAGTCTTAAAGGAAAAGCAGAAATTTGGTGGGAAGACATGGCAAAGGTATAAATGAGGAAGATTTGACTTGAAGTGATTTTGAGTGGCTATTCAAGAAGAAGTATTTGTTGGAAATATACTTTGATGATAGGGCAAAAGAATTCTATGAGCTAAAGATGGTATCCATGACCGATCATGAGTACATTAGCAAATTCTTGGAGTTACTGAGGTATGTGCCTTACCTCAAGGAGGAGAAGGCTAAGATTCAGAGATTCGTTAGTGGGTTACTAGTTGCATTCAAAGATAGGATTGAGTTCGACGAGCCTAGAGTCATTGGAGGAGGCTATCCGAAAACTGAAGCATTGCTATGAACAATTGAAGTGCATAATTGAGACTAAGCCAGATTGGAGAGGTAATGCAAAGAACAAAGGAAATGGGAGAAGAAGTGAGTACGACCACAAGACACAGGCAACAAGGAGAATGTTGCACCACCTAAGAGGTTCAATGCATCATATAGGGGACAGGGACACCGATATGAGGAGCAGAATAAGGATCCCATGCAGTGTTGGACTCACGGAAGAGATCATTGCAGGAAGGATTGTCCACAGTACCAAAGTGGCAAACCTAAGATATACAGTGCGTAGGAGACATAGATTGTTGGAGATGTTGGTTAGAGTATTCCACACATTTATGCAGCATTGGATAAAAAATAGGTAGAGCATAAGGCATCTATCATTGAGATGGACAGTAAGCTTTGTGATCAAGTTATTTCTATTTTGATTGACCTTGGATCTAATTATAACTATGTTAGTCCTGAATTGGTGGATAAGTGTGGTTTGAGTAAGGAATTGCATGCAGAGTCTTGGTTAGTGCAGTTGGCTACAAGTACGAAGAAACGAGTTCATCATTGGGTAAGAGCTTGTGCATTTGATTTGAATGGTATGCCTACCGCAACACATTAGAATGTATCACTGTTGGGATCATATAATATGTTGTTGGGCATGGATTGGTTGTATCTTCATAGAACCAAGGTAGATTGTTATGAAAAAGATATTGAGTGTGTTGATGACAATGGAGAAACAAGAGTCTTACAGGGTAAGAAGAAAGCTACATCAGTTAGGATGGTGACAACTATGCAAGCAAAGCATAGCTGCAGGAAAGGGTGTAAGCTATTTGTAATGCACATTTCTAGTGATAAGGGTAAGGAAGTTGAGGATATGGAGGTGTTGAGCAAGTACCTAGTTTTACAACAGTTCAAGGATGTATTTCCTGAGGATATTAAAGAGTTTCCACCTCACAGGGAGGTATACTTTTCTATTGAGTTGGTGCCAGGGGAAACTCCAACATCAAAAACACCTTACAGGATGTGCACACCTGAGTTGGTTGAGTTAAAGTTATAGTTGAAGGAAATTTTGGACAAGGGATACACTAGGCCAAGTGTATCACCATGGGGCACACTAGTATTGTTTGTGAAGAAGAAAGATGGAACACTCAGATTATGCATTTATTACAAGAAGTTGAACAAAGTGACCATCAAGAACATGTACCATTTGCCAAGGATTGATGAATCATTCTATCAACTGAAGGGAGTAGCAGTGTTCTCGAATATTAATAAGAGATCCGGATACCATCAGGTATGCATCAAAGAGGAGAACATTTACAAGACTGCGTTCCAAACTAGGTATGGCCATTATGAGTTTGTTGTTGTTCCATTTGGCTTAGCTAATGCTCTAGCTAAATTCATGTGTTTGATGAACAGTGTGTTATGTCCTTATTTGGACAACTTTTTTATTGTGTTCATTGATGATATATTGGTATATTCTAAAAATGAGGAAAAGCATGTCGAGAATTTTGCAGTAGTGTTGAGGTTGTTGAGAGGGAATCAACTGTATGCTAAGCTGAGTAAGTGTAGTTTCTTTTAGACTGAGGTACACTACTTGGGGCATGTTGTCTCCAAGGAGGACATTACAGTAGATCCAAAAAAGATAAGAGTCATCATGGAGTGGGTTATCTCCTAAGAGTGTGGATGAGGTGAGATCTTTCATGGGTTTGGCAGGCTACTATAGGAGGTTCATCAGGAACTTCTCGCAGATTGCTATCCTATCACATCATGGCAAAGGAAAGGTAAGAAGTTAGAATGGAATGAGGAGTGTGAGGCTAGCTTTGAGAAACTCAAGCAATTGTTGACACATGTACCAATACTACAGATTGCAGATTTGGACAAAGAGTTTGTGGTATGTACATATGCTTGCAAGAGAGGGCTTGGTCAAGTCCTTATGCAGGATGGACAAGTGGTATGTTATGAGTCCCATAAACTAAACAAGTATGAGAAAAACTACCCGATGCATAATCTTGAGTTAGCAGCGATCACACATGCATTGAAGATGTGGAGACACTATATTCTTGGCAGAAGGTTTGTATTTATGAGTGATCACATTGGGTTGAGGTATTTGTTTGATTAGCTGAATCTGAATGCCAGGTAGGCTAGATGGTTGGAGATGAGCAACAAGTTTGATTTTGAGATCAGGTACAACAAAGGTAAAGAGAATAGGGTGGTAGATGCTCTCAACGGACGGGTACAAGTAAATCACTTGGCAGCTATGAGCTCCTATGGGACAGAATTGCATGATAAAATCTGCAGGAAGGTCAACAGGATGTCAGGTATATGGAGATTGTGCAAAAGTTGCAGCAGGATGCTAGTACAGGCACATGTATAGGTACATGTAGTAGTACAGATGCAAGTACAGGTACAGGTAGTAGTACAGACATAGGTATAGGTACAGGTAGTAGGCACATATGATATGGATTATTATCTTACACCAGATGGGTTGGTCAAGTTTTGAGACGGGATATATGTACTGGATAACAGTGAGCTTAAGAAGGTGATCTTGAGGGAGTTTCATGTGAAACCTTATTCAGGTCATCCATGTTATTAGAAGACATTAAATGCAGTGAAGATATTTATTATTGGCCGAATTTGAAGAGGGATGTACCAGAGTTTATGGTTAGATGTTTTTATGGTTAACGAGTGAAAGCATAATGTAAACACCCAGATGGACTTCTACAACCGATTGCGATTCCATAATGGAAATGGGAAGTCATTTCCATGGAATTCATCACAAGGTTTCCGAAGGCAATGCGAAAACATGATTCCATTATGGTCATTGTGGAAAAATTAACAAAGGTTGAACACTTCATTTCGGTTAAGTCTACATTATCAGCTAATGATGTAGCACATATATTCATCAGAGATGTGGTTAGATTACATGGTGTTCTGAAGAAGATTGTGTGAGAAAGGGATGCGAATTTCACTTCCAAGTTTTGGAAGGAGTTATTTGCAGGTTTGGGCATAGAGTTGGCCTTCAACACAACTGATCATACATAGACAAATGGACAAACAGAGAGGGTCGACATGATATTGGAGGACATGTTGAGGATGAATGTGATGCATCAACAATGGAAGTGGGAAGAGTATCTCCCTTTGGTAGAGTTCGCATACAACAACAGTTATAAGGAGTCATTGAGGATGAGTCCTTTTGAGGCATTGTATGGGTAGAGTTGTAACACTCCCATTAGTTGGAGTGATCCGGTTAGCAAGGTATTGATTGGACCAGATATGTTAATAGACATGGAACAAAAAATGCAGGTGACCAAGAAAAATCTAAAGGCAACACAGGATAGGAAGAATAGTTATGCAGATCAAAACAGGTTGTTCAAGGAGTTCTAGGTTGGGGAAAAAGTGTAGTTGCACATCAAACCAAAGAAGAGCTCCTTGTTGATTGGATCATGTGCCAAGATGGCACCACGATTTTGTGGACCCTTCAACATTATTGAGAGGATTGGGCCAGTAGCCTATCGAATTGCATTGTCTTTGACAGTGAAAGTCCATGATGTTTTCCATTTATCATTGCTTAAGAAGTATGTTAAGGATGCTGATCATGTGATTGACTGGTTTGTATTGCAGGTGGAACCAGATGGAGAATTCTAGCAAGAGCCTCAGTGTATATTGCAGAAAAAGGTGCTCATGCTCTGGAACCGAGTAATCGATCAAGTTAAGGTGCAATGTAAGCACTTTGAGCCCAATGAAGCTACATGGGAGGTGGTAGATCAGATGCAAGCTATGTATCCTTCCTTGTTTGCTGGTTGAGGCCAAGCATTTTTGGCTTGATGTTTTGATGTGGTTTGTGGCATAAGTTTTGATGATGTTGGTTTATGTACATATGTATATGGATGTAAATACCACCACGAGCTGTGTTATAAATCTCCACTATGTGGTATGTTGTTATGATGTCCGTTATGATGTTGTAATGTTGGTTTGCTTTCAGCAGGATGATCATTGTAAATACTACATCGAGCTAAGTTATAAATCTCCATCGACAATACATATTTTTCTTACAACAATTTTGTGGTTATTGGTTTTGTTGAACACCGAGAATGGTGTTCCCCCAAGGGGGAGGGTTCTGTAACAACCCTGGTGAAAATTTCATGTAATAAAAGTAAATAAAGGCAAAATAATAACCAAAGATGATGGGACACTTATTCCAAGCTGAATGTTGGACATAATCCTAGTGATGGGGATCACTTGTGATCGGTTATGGCTAAGGAAATTGGCAAAGTCAATGGCCAAGGCTTTGGAAAGGAAAAATGGCATTTTTGGCACATTTATTTATGAAAATAATGGAAATTAGGAGAAAAGGGAGGTGAAAGGTCACAAGTTGCATGTGAGGAGGAAATTGAAGGAAAATAATGGAAAATGAAGAAAATAGAGGCCTCATTCATAAAAAGGCTTCTGAGGATTAGTTGTGAACGTTGTGTCAGTTCAGTTTTGGAGCTCTCTCATTATTCTCTCTCTTTCTCATACTCTTGGAGACTTAAATTTTTCTTGGAGCCCTCTTGGAGGGTGTGGCATACTTGGATTCTTGGAGAAAGAAGGCAAATGAAGATCAGGAAAGTGCAAGAAGGCATCGAGGCCAGTAACTACATCATATTTGTTTGCAGGTACCGAGTTGCATGTATGTTTCCTTCACTAGTTTTGGCATGCATGGCATATGCATGTGGATTTTTGGTTGTGATCTGTCATTGGAATGGAGGATGGTCATGATTGGCAGTGGATTGCCTAGCCTTTGAATTTCCTAGATAGCCATGGTGATTGTGGGTTTATTTTCATTGTTGTGTCTTTGGTTGGTTCTCATGTTTCCTTAACTTGGGTTGAGATACTAGTCTTGGAGCCTTGGCTGGACAAATGCTCTAGAGCCCTGAAACAACTTGGGTCCTGGAGCCTTGGTTGGAAAAATGCTCTAGAGCCCTTAGTGGGTTGAGTTACTAGTCATGGATCCTTGGTTGGACAAACACTCTAGAGCCTGGTAAAATATGTGGGTTGAGTTACTAGTCCCAGGGCCTTGGTTGGACAAACACTCTAGAGCCCTAGAAGGCTTGGATAGAGACTGATCTGATGATGGTTTTGTGATGTCCAAACATGAGGTGGAATCACTGTTTGATTGGTTGAGGTGTATGGCCTCTGGATGCCCTGCATTGTTTTTTATTGATGTGTTCTATGAGATCCCACATTCATGCTTGGAATATGGCACGAAGGTGAATTGCTGAAGAGAGATTTGGCTCAACTATTCTATAGTTAGGTAGAACGTGGAAGTCCCATCCCGAATTTGGATTTTGCATCATTAATGAAAGGGTGTTTCTCCTTGTATTTCTATGAGCATTTTGATGGATTATATGTGGTCTATATGGTTGTACTTTTGTGAGTATTTCTGTTGTTATTATGCTTTATGTATGTATTTTATGACAGTAGCCATGTGTGGCTCTCATCCTATATTTTTACTTGTAATGGAATGATCAATGTATCTATGACCTAATGGATGGAATGACAATTGATGTGTTGAGGCATCAATGGTTCTTAGCGATTTTCAGCTAAGTATGAGACCCCTATGCTCAGAAATGTTAATTACACTTGTAGATTACACATTTGCAATATGTTTGACAAAATGGCTATCGTGGCTAGTAGGGGTCCATTCAAGGTATTGAAAAAGTATTTGCTTTAGTATTGTCATTTCCATGTTATTTTACTGATCCGAAGAGATGGTTCAATTATGGGTAGTGACCTGGGCTTTGGGCCTGAAAAAGTAGCTCAAATCCTAGAGTCGCTGGCATAACACTGATAGTTTTGGTCTCTATTCGCTGGTAGACAAGCCTGTGAGAGAAACTTTGGGTTTCTCATCGCTCTCATGCCTATAACATGGGAGAAACTGAGTCTTAAATTGTCCAAAATCTCAGTGGGACCCTAAGGCAAGTTGTCTAAAGTATTGGATTCGTTCTTAAGGGTCTTGTAGCTGATGATTAATGTCTGTATGGAGTGTTTCCATCAGTTCCACTTCCTTAACATGACTTAGGAGGTGAAATCATATCATAGTGGCCTCTCGTCCCATGTTTACTCCGGCTAGCCTGTTGCTTGGGTAGATCTGGGAGGAGGGTGTTACATCATGCATGATGGCTCTAATTTTAGAGGCTATGGTTAGGGGTTGACATATCTCAACTCAAGGTTGAATATTTGGACCATCAACTGAACAAATTCCAATTTGAGTGTGAGTCATATATATATTTCAAATTTTCAATGCACCATAAGGATTTTTAATTGAAACTATATGACAACTTACCTCTTCTCTTATAGTAATAATCAAGGCTTAGGATTTGTTTTCTTTGTTGTCCTAAATGGCTATCTCTCTATTTGATGTGGGCTTGGTAGGTGCATTGTCATCCTATCCTTCATATATACCTTTCCCTAAGTGATAAAAAATGAGGGTGTGCCTAATCTTTATTGACCATTCTCGATAGTTCTCATATCCAATAAGAAATACATCAAAAATGGAGATGAGGGAATGCATATTCGAACATAGCATTGCCAAGGAAAAAACACTACAATAACATTAATATTTAATGGAAAAAAATATCTCTATGGTTAGTGATGACTTTTGCTTGAATTTCAAATTTCTACTAACACTATAACTTCATACGTCATTTGTTAAACATTTGTTCTTCCACAATTATTAGTACAATATTTGAAATTATTTCAAAACACTGCATGCAATATATGTCCCTTTAGCCTCTATATGCTTTTATATCTTCCATTCAACCAATAAAGCGTAGTATAAAAAATATTTTGTAAGATATATGGTGTGTCAAAGCCTTATTTTAGTTAGAGGAGAATTTAACCTCTCCCATATACAAATGGGAAAATTCGCAATGCATTGAGCACTTTGATGAACCATTGCACCAAGATATTTCAGAACAAAAAGTCATATTCTACCTTTGGAAAGGGTTGATAACAAGCTTTCTCTGTGGATACTGAGTCAAACCAGGAAGGACTATAGTCTTTGAATCAGGTAATAAAAGTGGTCCCTATAAAGGGTTTCACCAAAGTAAAAATCCAAGGAAATCCTTGGACTCAAAGGTTCCTTCACCAAACAACTTTGTGTAGTAGTCGTTCTTTTTAGCTCCACTAGCAGGTTAACTCCATTAGTAGCTTATTGTTAGTAGTGCTATCCTCTAGGTACACCTCATGGGATTTAGGGTGTGTATTTTGAGTGCTAGGATTAGAAGATCCCAATAACGAAAGTTGTGATACACAATAAGTGTGAATTGGATACAAGATGCAACAGAAGAGTTGAGGGGAAGATTTGGCTATGGATAATCATGAATGAGATTTTTTACACAGGATGCAAACCCTATTTTGGACCAACAAACTAAGGTCATTCCAAGAGGAAACATTATTTTGGTGTCAAGGTGTCAACAAAGACATGAAAAAATCAAATTCAATAGTTATAGTCGAAAAGGAGGCAAATAAAATGGCACAGGCAGAATAAAGACTCAACATATTGATAAGCAGAGAATGGAGTTACAAAGGGCGGGCCATAATACCCAAACTTGACTCTGATACCATGCGAGACCAGGTGAGGTAACTCCCCAAAAATTGAACATTATCCATTAATCAAGCACACACACATATACAATGGTGTCATGACATTTGATTTCAACTTCCAAGGTCTGGTGCCTCTTCCTATTCTAATATTTTGTATTTTTAATATTTACATATTTATATTTTTTTTCGCAAATCACCAAATCCCTGAGGATTAGGTGTTTAAGACAAAGAATAAAAACAAAATGGAAAATAATTATGATGAGGAGGATAATTTCCAGACAAGGTTTACAACAACATATTTTATATAGAAAGTATATTTTTTCCATGCCTTTATTAGATTTGATTCAAGGTCATATTAAATAAATTACAAGTGGCTCCTCTTTCTAGAATGCACTAGTTTTTTCTTTCAAGTTGGTTGGTAAGTATGGTATTTTTGAAATTTGAAATGGAAGTAAGAAACAATAACATATGATGATTGTATGGCACAAGATCCATCCTATAAAATGTACAAGGTTTTGTATCAAACCTTACTGTCCATGGGACTAAAATGTTAATAAATATATCTCAACTAGGTGTAGTGGACAAATTAAATCTTAGTTGGTTGCAAGCATAAGATATTGATTTGAAAAGAATTATTTTGCAAGATCAGAATTAGTTAATTGCCTCACCACATAAAGCCTATATGGTGTTAGGAGATGATATGATACTCAAATGGGGAGAAAACTCTAAATCAAGTAAACATGTTATAATGTTGGGCTATAAATTGGTACCTATTTTAAACATTAGAACAAGGTAAAAGATTGTGGTGAAGGCTAGTTTGGAAGTCAATGACCAAATATAAAATGAGGATTTTTATGATTGACCATTGAAAATGAAATTTTGGCATTAGAAATCCTACAATGGAGGGCTTAATGTGGGCTGAATGGATGAATTTTGTGTTGTGAAAATATTCACTCACTACCTCATGGCTTGTCATTTTATTACATAAGTTTGATGTTTGTGTAAGGTGTTGTTGACAAGTCAAGGTGACCTTGGAAAACAACACGGGTTAAACCCCAATAATAAAAAGTCCTAATTAAAATATTCATCATTTGGAATAGGGAGAAGAACAAAATTTTGGCCATTACTAATTTTGAGGTTTACTGGTTGTATCCTAGTCCACAATTGAATATTCTATAAACTAAAGACCAAAAAACAACTAATCTAAGATGTGAATACATGTGACTAGACATGACTAATAGTAACTAGAAAGCAAGCATTCAAACACACGCGCTCATGTTAATGACACATTATATATCTTCTTGAGAACAAAGACAAGAATATGAGTAAATCAATGTAAACCTAGAATAATCCAGCATTAAAACAACCATTTACAATCCTATGCTCATAGATTCAAACAAACATTTATAAAGAATATAAATAGGATATCCCTCGTCAACATCCAATTCCTCAACTCCATTGCAGAGTTCTTCTGCATCCAAATCCACTGGTTCATATGACTTCTTTGCCTTGTCCATCCTCCCTTTCTGATGAACCTTTCCGGGGTTCTTCCTTAGTGACTGCCTCACTGGTACAGGTTGTGGTTTCTTCTACTTTTTCTTAGCAACAGATTGCTTTGACCTAGGTGACCGCGGTGCTATAGGCACGAATGGCGTAGCTTCCATTGAGGCAACTTTATGGGCCTCCGCTTGACAAACAACAACTTTGGAACTTACAGGCTCAATAGACATCACTTCAAGGATAATCTTTTGGTTCCCCTAAGGCAATCTCGCAAAGGACGAGTTTGAAACTAAATCCTCCCAAACCTGCCATTTCATAGAGTGAAAACAAGAAGGCTTATATGCAATTTGCAGAAGAAAAAGTGTTCTACAACAGACAAACATCATTGATTTATAGGCAATTTTGAATTCAAATCTGACCATTCCCTCCATTTTCCGATGATAAATTCATCTTTGGTGGCAGATCTCCAAAGATTTTTTGCCATAAATGTCACCTACCCACTCCTCCTAATAATATTTTTGTTATGCAGTCATGAAGAGTGACTTTAAAAACTACTTTTGGACCCATCTATGGGGCACCATCGTCCATGGCGCAACCCTCCTGGAACACCTCTTCTTTCCGCGCTGCTTGCTTTCCTCCCGCAGCCCCATTACTGTGTTTTCCTCTTCTTTGGGCAGTGTAGTTTATAGTCTCGCTCTCCCTTGCAGCTACTTGGATCACTAAGACTGTCCTGCTACAATATAGTCATTGCATAGGGGCTGGATCCCCTATATACAACTTCAACTGACTGCCATTCACCTGTCGAGGGAACAATTTGCCATTCAGCTTTGCGAGCTGAACTGCGCCACCATCCATGATTTCCTTAACAACGTATGGGCCTAATGAGTGCATTTGGAATTTTCCAGGAAAATTTCTGAAATTACTATCATAGATAAAAACCAAATAGTTCACCTTGAAATTACGCAGCTTAATATGCCTATCATGCCAGGCCTTCTCACGTTCCTTTTGCACTTGCTGGTGAAATCCTACAAGAAATCGTCTTCTTCCAACTCTACTAACTACGTGAGGTGCTCCTCCATGGTCTCGCGATCAACCATCTTAATCAATGCTGCAATCCGCAGACTTGGAATAATATACTCCATCGAAATGACTGCTTCTATCCCATAGACTAGTATGAACGAGGTTTGTCCTGATAGCTTCTTACATGTCATCCTATAGGCCCATAGGACTGTGGGTATGGACACATCCCAATCATTCCTCTTTGCGTTACAAACCTTTGTCAACACATTTTCCAAAATCTTATTGAACGCTTCCACTGTACCATTGGCTTGGGGATGATAGGGCATACTCTTTTGATGGCACACCTGGAATTCTTCGAGCATCACGCTGACTGTTTCATTCAAGAAATGTGTACCCCTATCACTCATCAATACCTTAGGGCACCCAAACTGCATTAAGACTTATTCAAATAGGAACTTCACAATGGTAGCAACAGTACAATCTTTCGCTGGTTGCACTTCTGCCTATCTGGTTAAGTACTCCATCGTAGTAAAAATGTACTACACACTTGTCTTCCTTCCTGGTGGTTGTATCGGACCTACAAAGTTAATTGCTCATTTGTCAAATACTTGTAACGAAACCTGAGGGTTTAAGGGCAGTTCTTCTCTTCGCGAAGGCTTGCTCTTCCTTTGACAAGCATCACATGCTTTACAAAATGCCTTAAAGTCTTTATGCACTGCCAGCCACCATAACCCTGCATATAGTATACCTAGGGGGAATAGTATGGGCTATAGAAGGAGGTACCCAAGGGAATAATGTAATAATGTGATGGACCATAGTTAATTAATAAACTGGTTAACCGCATCATGTAAGGTAACACAAGTAGTTAGGAATGATGTGATAAGCCCATTGTATTAGATATATGGTATTGATAGAACCATGGTAATGACCCATGGTATTGTATGTATGAATCCTATTTAGAGGCTAGAGACTCCCCATTGAGGGATGTGAAGGATTATTGTATGAACAAACAGATGGCTTGTGGAGTGTTCTCCTTCCTTAAGGAGTAGTTGTATGGTGTTACCCTACCTCAAGGGTTTTGATATTAATAAAGGTCCGAAGTTTATCTATTTCTCTCTTGTTATTTCTGGAAAGATTTTTATTTTTATATTTGCAGCTCAGATTTATTACAAGTGGTATCAGAGCACCTTCTTTGGAAAAGCAACAATATAAATAAATAAATCTCTCTCTCTCTCTCTCTCTCTCTCTCTCTCTCTCTCTCTCTTATAATATATATAATATATATATATATATATATATATATTATATATATATAATATATATATATATATTGTAGGAATTTTTGGGGTGACGGTTTGCAGATCAGATCTGAAACTTCTAGGGAAAAATTTGCAGAAACAAAATTGAATATCTAGATTATTTGTGAAAAAAATACCCAATTAAAAAAAAAATGGCCGAATTGGAGTTCGGATGAGGGAGATATATCGCTGATTTAAAATCAGTTGCGTTGTAGATTTTTTTTTTTTTTTTTTTTTTTTTTTTTTTTTTTTTTTATGAAAATTCGTGGACAGAGGATATCCAGTAAATTTTTGCAGTTTTGATGGATATTTTTGAGAAACTAATTGAAAATATGAGATCCTCTTGAAAAATTACCCGATTTGAAAAAAAAATCGGTCGAATAGGAGTCTGGATGAAGGAGATATTGCTGATTTAAAATCAGCTCTTTTTTAAGAAATTTTTGTGACGACGGGACGGTTGCAGTGCGAATATGAAATTCCAGAGTGCCCACATCAGAGTTTCTACCATATGGGAAGTTGTAGAATGATTGTTCCATTTCCAAAAATAGGTGATAATAAGGATTCTGAGCAATATCGACCGAACTGTGGCCATTTTACAATTTCACCAAAGTAGTCATTTTTCAAATCCCTTTTCATCGCTTCTAGCAAGGATATTTTTACAGGGAAAGATAATGGTCCTACCATTGAAGAATTCATAAAAAGGAAAAAGACATTATGGCCAAAATATTGAAATATTTATTATTACCTCTTTTTCAAGATGAGGCTACCATATGGTGGAGCTCAGTTGACAGTAAGAAGTTGTTAAGCCTTCCTCATGAAGAATTTGAAAAATTCTTTTTAGACAAATGGTCTCATGCTAGAAAACAAGATAATGAGAAACATGTGGGGTTATTTTCTACTAGTATATCCTTATTACAGGTTCATGGATGTATTCAGAAGGAGAAGATCATTGTGTATATAAATCCTAGTTGTAAGCAAAATTTTATAAATGTTAATTTGGCAAACAAATTGCAAGTTCGAGCAAAACAAATGGAGCACACAGATTAATAATGAGCAGGTGCAAGTTTATAAAGATTTGAACATTTCTATGGATACATATGTATCACATTATGATTTTTATGCCTCAGATATGTATAATGTGGATGTTGTTTTGAGATACCCTTGGATGAAATCTATTGGTACTATCAATATTAATGGGTAGAAGAAATTTTTGAAGCTCTAGTATAAAAAGAAGAAAATTACATTATAGGATATTTCCATCAATAAATAGGTAGAGGCCAAGGAGGCTGAAGCAGAAAATGTTACAGATACTGATACATCAGATGAGGAGTTCGTGGTTGAAGTAATACTGGAAGATAAGCAACAATTGCAGGCACCACAACATGTACCAGATACCAATCAGGCTCCATTAGGTGGTGCATTAAAGAAAGATACACCATTGGTTAAAACTTTAGCATATCACCACCCACATCACCCTGCAAGAAAACAACCAACACGATGGCAACGAATTAGAAATAAGGAAAACAACCCCCACGTGACAGATAGAGAGGTGCATATATCCAACAACAACACATCAACATAGAAGAACTGCCAGGATAAACTTCCATCTCAAGCGAGCAAGGCACCGACTAGATCGTGTAATCACCTGTCTCTGGGATGGCTAGATGCACATGCATGGTACCAGTGGACTACTCTTTTGATTAGATCTTATTATATGTGTTCTTCTTATGTTTCAGGGGCAAAACATGTTTAAGGGGTGTGGAATGTAGTATACCTAGGGGGGATATTATGAGGTATAGAGGGAGGTACCCAAGAGAATAATGTAATAATGTGATGGGCCATAGTTAATAAATAAAGTGGTTAACCCGCATCGTGTAAGGGACCACAAGTAGTTAGGAGTGATGTGATAAGCCCATTGTATCAGATATATGGTATTGAGAGAACCATGGTAATGACCCATGGTATTGTATATATGAATCCTATAGAGAGGCTAGAGACTCCCCATTGAGGGATGTGAAGGATTATTATATGAACAAGCATATGGCTTGTGGAGTGTTCTCCTTCCTTAAGGAGTAGTTGTATGGTGTTACCCTACCTCAAGGGTTTTGATATTAATAATGATCTGAAGTTTATCTATTTCTCTCTTGTAATTTCTGGAAAGATATTTATTTTTATATTTGCAGGTCAGATTTATTACACTGTGCACAAAATATTCTGTGTAGTTTCTCTACCTGCATAGTGTCCTCCCACCACTCCTCCATGTGCTTCGGCGAGGATACTAGCACACTCAAACTCTGGAACATATCGGCACAATATTTCATCTATTCCCATCTTATACAAATATCCCGCTATAATAGAAAAGTCAGTAGCATGGAGCACCAGTTCCTTCTTATGTTGAGTAGAATACCCTTCTGGAGCTTTTCCAATAGTTAGAAACTAAATTATGTCTGCAAAATGGTCATCCGTAATGCGCACAACAAAGAGTTGCGCATCTGGCAATCCTTCTTCCAAATTGGTTGGCTCTTTTCTTGTCTCAATCCTAGATAGATGATCTGGTCCCGCATTCAACCATCCGGGCTTCACAATCACTTCAAAACCATATTCTTGGAACAACAACAACCACTTATAGATCTTCCCCCCCAACACAAGCTTGTTGACCAGGTACTTGAGAGTGGAGTGATCTGTGTACATTTTGAAATGTGCGCCCAACAAATATTGTCGAAATTTTTGTAGCGTGTAGACCATCGCCATCCCTTCACACTCTGTAGTGGAATAATTCTTTTCAGCTTTTGACAGTTTCTTACTTGCAAAGGCTATTGGATGATCAATATGACCTTCGCTAGGATGGAGTAATACCGCACCCAACGCAATACATGAGGCATCTACATGCACATAGAACTCTTTCTTCCAATCTGGAAATACTAAGATGGGTGCAATCACCATCTTGTCCTTTAACACATCTAGACTCTGTTGACAATCCTCATCCCAACAAAAAGTCGAATCCTTCTTTAATAGTTTCTCCATCGGCGTAGTTATCTGGACATAAGACTTGATAAACTTCCTATAGTAGCCTATGTGGCCCAGCATCACACACAACTGCTTAGCGTTCTTTGGAGCTTCTAAATTCATAATCACTAGTATCTTCACAGGGTTTACCATCAATCCCTGCTTGCATACTACATGGCCTAGAAAAATTCCAAAAGGCACACAAAATATGCATTTCTTCAAGTTCAACGTGATCTGGTATCTGCGATATGTATCTAGCATGAGGCGCAAACTTGCAACAGGGTGCTTTACCAATCCGAACACAGTCCAGTGATCAAAATATACCTCCAAGAATTTATGAATAAACTCCTTAAACGCCACGATTACTACCCTAGAGAAGATCATTGGCACATTTTTAAGCCCGAATGGCATTACTATATAGTGAAAGCAACCCTACTCTGTTGCGAAGGTTGTCTTGTTGTGATCCTCTGGCGTGATATTTATTTGATGGTATCCTGAGAATCCATCAGTGAACAAATATGCCTCCTGTCCTCCAACATTATCTAACACTTCATCTGTAATGGTGTTGGAAACGGATCATGAAAACATGTATCATTCAACTTTCTTAGATCTACGCATATCCTATTTTCACTCTTCTGCTTATTTTCATGAACTACCATAGGGCTCACCCAATCAGATTCTTATATTGGCTCAATAATTCCGGCCTCTAGCATTTTGTCCAGTTCTTTGCGCAACTTTTTTTATACTTCGGATTGAGCCAATAAGGTCTCTATTTTATGGGCTTCGCGTCAAGTTTCAAAGTAATTTTCATAATGCCTAGATCTCCTACAATACCCTTCAAATCCAATAATTTTTTTGGGAATAGATCCTGGTATTCACGCCGCAGTTCGACCACCTTATCAACTATATCTTCGTCCCAATAGTCTCTTATCTTTGAGAACTTAGGCTCTAAATCAGATCCAATATTTACTTGTTGGGTTTTCAACGATTCTGTAACATCAGGGTTCTCTGCCTTAGGTCCTTCAACCTCACGTTGACCTTCAATTTTAGGAATATTAATATTTCGTGGATCCTCTTCTTCTTCTTCAACAGTCACATTGTAGCACTCCATCGTGTGGCGCAACTATGTACTCCATTCTGGTTGTACCCATTCCACCGGTTCTTCAGGCATTCTAAAGATGATGCCCTTAATTTCTTGTAGTGCTTCATTAATGCATTCAAAGCCATCCTCAAAGCTGAAAGTTAATAAGAAGCTTTTCCACAAGATATCCCATTCGGACGTCCCATGGCGTAGCTCTTTTTCCAAATACCAATTCATTGGAAAAGTATGTAAGGTGTGATAGAAGATATGCACCCACTCTAGCTGCAACTCTTCTCCCCAAGCTTTAGTCCATCGTGCCAAGTGTTCACGCGGATCATCCTTCCCACTATATTTCTCGATCATCCGAGTGTTAGCATATCCAAACCTTAGCTTCATCATCTATTTGTATTCCTTCCAATCAATGAAGATTTCCTTATGCGTGCCCCACCATCGGGCGGGCATAGCGCGTAGTGCCAATTCTAGTGCCTAGAATCGATGTTCCTCGGGTACCTCCCTTTCAAATTCATTCAAAAAGAGATTAACATAATTCAAAGCATCATAGTGCATAAGATTTCTTACCTCTATAGATACGCATTGTAGTGATTTGGTCATCATATTACTGCGCAATGTAGATACTTCATGCAACCGATTCTGAGAGTGCTCGAGTTCTTTGTTTGAGTTTGAGGTACAGGAACTGTCCCTATCCCACGTAATTCATCCATTGGCCGTAGGATTGATCCAATCTTCATCTTGTGCCATGATCTTGTATATCTGGTCTATATCATTATCATCCTCCACAAAGTCGCAAACGTGCTCAGTATAGCATGCTCCTTCAGCAAGGTCTAGTGGCACAATAACTTGAGTGCCTTCCTCTTAAATGTCATCTTCCGTTTCTTCAGGTTAATAATGCATCCATGTCAAAGGCCTAATCAATTCCTAGTAGCATAGGAAACAGATTGCTGTCATCTATTATTTCTATTACTTCAAAATCCGCCAGAGCACTTGCTCCTTCAATAACGACTGTTACCCCATACAAGCGCCCCATAGGAATAATATTCTACTGATTGGCCATGCGTAGCTGTATAGGAGACCATTACAGTGTAGGTCTCCCCATCCTTTCCCATGTTTATTGAGGAAGTACATTTGCATTAGACCCTAGATATAAGATTACTTGGTCAATTTCATACTCTCCTATCTATGTGGTCAACGTCATCTCATGTCCTGTCTGCTTCTTATGCTTACCTAGCTTCCTTACAATGCGCTGTTTTGAAGGAAGCTTAATCTTACCCGCACATTTTTCTATTAGCTATTGGAGACCTTCTACTACCTTCTTGTCGCGTAGTAACTTCACACATGTCTTTAGGAAAGTAACTAACAACGAAGGATCCACATCTTTCACTTCACTATTCCCAACTGATTTCTCTCGACTCCCGGACATAAAAGCTTCAACGAAATTCTTTTTAGCCTCCATAAAAGTTTCTTTAGCCCGGTTTTGTTCAAACCCGACTTCCTTTTTAGTGGCCTTGCACACCCATCCGTCATTCTCTAGTTGATTTCCCTTATCTTCATCGGTGGCCATACCACTGTGCATTACTATATTAACACTGTGATCTTCTTTGCGTGGTTCTGCCCTCATCACTTGGATATTCTGCATAGGCTGCTAGGTCCGTGTCTTCTTTTCTTGCATATTTTCTATAAGGAGTGGGTAATCTTTTATCACATGATCAAATTGTCTGCAATATTGACAAGATGGATGCGTTGGGTTCTGATAGTCACGCACAAAATGTCTAGCTTCACCACATTTATAGCAAATAACTTTTCCACGACCTCTGCCAGCCCCTCCTCTTCCTCTTCCACGACCTTGGAATCCTTTGTGCACTGCACCCATGCTCTGGTCTTGAGGCTGAGTTTCTATCTACATTCTATAAGTAGGGGTTCTATCCATCATTAATTCGTAACTTCGACAATGACGCTCATCATGACCTATAGATTTGCAGAAATTGCAAAACAACTACTGAGGGATCTATACAAACTTCTCTAGTAGATGACAATTTTCTGTCACATGATGTCTTGTAAGTTGACAGATAACGCACCATGGAGCTTCTCCTATGCTTGGCCCAACAGTATTTTCCGGCTTCAGGGGGACAAGCCCCCCCTAATAAGATAGTTCTGATAAATCGGGCAATGGTCCTTATTATGCCCATGACCCTTGTGTTTCAAGCACCAAACTTCAATGTGCACCTTAGGCTAGGCTTCCTTTCCCTTCTTCAAGCTCTCCAACTCTAGGTGCAGGCTTGCCAGCTGCGAGTGAATCTATTGTACTCCAATGTTTGTATCTTGTATTGGCTAGGCTTCTAACCTCATCGCGATCTCCACAACTTCTGCTTGCATTGTTATCTTTTGTTGTGATAATGGTAATATTAAGTGGGGCAACAATGAAGCAATCTACCAATCTTTGTGTTGTTCATCTGTGATGTTCATATTAGCCTGTCGGATCAGGAATTTTAGCCTTTGATCAAAATCCCACGAGGATTCATTCACCACTTTATTTATCTCCTTAAACTCTATAACAGACTGTGCCTGAGATTTAGGCTTCTTAAACTCGCGGTTCAATGCTTGCTGAGTATCTGCCAATGTCGTGACATGGTGATCTTGATAGTACTTGATATACTAGGTCAACACTCTATCCTGCATCGCTGTGACTAGTTGTGCTTTCTTTAGATTATCATTAGTGATCTGTTGCGCTGCACAAAATATGAAACGAACTAGAACTGTTTGGGGTCTTCCCTTCCCACCCCTTTGAAGATTGACATCTTCATTGTGTTCACCATGTTGAGTGGTGGAGACAGAGGCAGAGGTGGAGGTGAAGGTGTAGGTGTATACAGTGGAGGTGGATTTGGAGGTGGAGGCGGAGTAAATGGATGAGGTATCCGTGGGATACCCTAACTTACCAACTGTAGCACACTTCGTGGTGTATTCAGAATCGTTACTTTGTCGTCACTTGAAGAGGACCCTAATAGCGGACTATATTCAGAGCCCGATTCTTCGTTCCTTCTTAAGGGTTTTCTGCTTTGCGTAGTCCGAAACACAAGGTAATGGAATAACTCATTTTTCACATAATAACATCTTAATCCAAGTTTTCAGAGATTTTAAATACTTACCTCATGACCCCTTGAAGAGCTTGCATTCTGCTTCGCTATAACGCTTGTTCCTTTCAATTGAGCCACTTCTCAATTTATTTCTTGGTGGGGAGCCACTTATTCGACATCACACATTCCTCAGATTGATCACGGTCCTGACAATAGAACCATTTGTTAGCTTAAGGGGGCTTGACCTAGGTTCAAAGTTATTTGCACCAACCAACAAAACCCTTACTGCTGGCCCTTTTGGGAACAACCTGCATAGCGCAGGCTGCAGTCTCACCCAAAGCAGTATTGGGGGATTTTAGAACCAGGTTTCTACATCAAGAGTCCTATGTGATGGTCTTCCTAAGGATATTATAGCTTAGATATGTCTTCGCGCAGGTCTATTCCTTTAGATTGTCAAATACTGTAACTCTATCGAAATAAAATTCAAACCTTCGCAAAGGTACTTGATTGTACTTAACATGCATACATGATACATATTTGCTACTTTCGCATAATAAACTGTATATTCTAAAGCCCTTATGACCTAGATCTGTCGTTGCGCAGATCTACCCTTTCCAAAAAGTTAACTAAAGTAGATCCATCTAACAACTTCCCGATCTCTGCGAAGGAGGTTCATTATACTTATTATGCCCAAACATTACATATCCATCTGTTTCGCGCAGAAATTAAGCATTAATTCACATAAAACAAAACACCAAGCGAAGATATAGAAACTTAACAAAAATAAATAAACAAGGCATAGATGCACAGATTCATCTAAAAAACAATCTTTATTAAGATGTAAACGTTTAGATACAAAATTCTTATCCTTGTGCACCCAGCTGCAGGGGCCCACACACCAAGTTGTGGACTTACCAACGTATCCGCGCACTCAGCTAGAGGAGCCTTCCCCTTTCGCCTAAGTACAAGAAATAAACTTTTTCTGCCTTAGCACCTTGCCCTTACAATTATTCTTCACCAAACGTTATCTCTTTAGACTCGTTATGGATCACTATATATAGGCTTTTCATTACAATACCATGGCCTGCAGACCATGGGTGAGTCTCAAAACCATACTATCACCAACCCATACAAGGGACTAATGCCCCTTTGACTCTTACTTAGCTTTGTGCTCCGCTTCCATATTTCATGGAGACTTTACAAAAACTATTACAAAACTTGACTTTACTGACAAAATTTGACCCTAGGGATCCCATCCCAACAACTCCACTCTTGGTCACTTGACATAAGAGCTAAGCAATATGACAAAACCCCAACATGAACCTTATGTAGAAGTTAACAAGGCCCAAGAAGCTATGGAGCTCAATCAGAATCATTAGGCCTGACCAATCCTAAATGACTTGGATCTTTCCTATGTTCATATGCACCCCATGTTCATCCATGATGTATCCAAACTATACGAATATTTTCATTCCAAATGGGCATTTCTCTATATTGGCATACAAATTTTGTTGTTTCAAGGTGCTCAACACAAGCTAGATGTGCTACAAATGTTCTGCCTAGGTTCTACTAAAGTTGAGGATGTCATCTAGATAACCATTTTTTTTTTGTGAATAGTCGTAGGATATTATTTATCATCCTCATGAACATTGTTGAACCAGTAGTCAAGCCAAAGGGAATGTTCAACTACTAAAAGTGGCCTTCTTTAGATTTCAAGGTTACTATACATCGGTTTGATCAATTGGAACCTAATGGTAGCCTAAATTTAGATTAATCTTACTAAAGAACTCGACACCCTTAAGTTGATCAAGACAATCATTTATCTGAGGGAGCAAATATTTGTTCTTGACATTGATTTTTTTCAAGGCTTTATAATCAATGCAATGTCTCCATGTCCCATCCTTCTTTTGCACCGATACAATTGGACTCCCACAGGGTGAGGAGCTCACTTCAGTTTGGTCCTTTTTGATGAGCTCATGAATTTGACATTTTATTTCTTCATTATACAAGAGAGTGAAACTATATAATGGACCATTATGTAACGTAGCACCAGGTATCAAGTCAATTGAGTTTTTAACTTTACAATGTAGAGGCACCCCCACCGGTCGAGTGAAAACATCTCTGTAAGTCTCTACAATAGTTTCCACCTTCTTCTATTGTTTAGAGAGACTCCATACTAAGGTTTTGGTGGTTGCAGTGACCTTCCTTTCACATTCTAACCGAACGACGAACATGACAAACTTGTGGTCTAAGAGATTACCTTTTGGGATTGTTTGTTGAGATCAATCAAATTGTAGTAGTCGTAACTACTTATGGTACCATGTAGAGCTGGCGCCCTAGAGTAACAATGAAACTATGGGGATGAGACTAATAAAAAACATGATGGTTCCATGTATAAGATTGTCCTAAAATAACATGACAAAATTTAAGTGGGAAACATCACATAATGCCTTATTTTTAAAGGGCTTGATGACATAGGACATGTGATGTTGCTATTCAACATGAATGCCTCATCCATGACTCAACCAACAATGATGTATGTTAATGGCGACAACTTTAATCTCCTGATGACCTTAGTTGAGATCAAGTTCCTCTCACTCCAACTATTAATTATGCAATATACTAGGGTCCCCTTCACGCACATTTGTGAATGAAAAAGGTGCTCCCCCTCTTCAGGCTCCTTTAGTTATTCTAGTTTGATCTTCGTGGTAACAATGGTAGCATTGGGTTCTTCATCAATGGTATGCTTTCCATTATCCTATTATGAATCATAATTAGAGATAAGTCCATTTCCTTTTCTTTAAACTCTGGAAATAATGATTGTTTCAAGCAACATCATCAATGTTGTGCTAGTGGATTTTGTAGAATTCACACCACTTTCTAATGTACTTTTTCGACTTCCCATTACCCTTTTTTGTCTGTGACTTGGTCTATGATGGGCCTCCAAATTAGAAACAAATTTAGGCCCATCTAAACTTTCTTAGGCACATAAAGACTATATTAAATCTCTCCTTCTACACTTAATACTGATTTTTTTAGCTTTAATATGTTCTTAGCAAGGTTTAGAGATAATTGCATAATATGTGCCTAATATTATTTATGTTTTTTGCAGAATATTGAGAGAATATTGAGTAAATTCTGAATGAGATTATATAGGGACTTTCTCCTTACTACAGGATGGTCCAATATTGGATAATAAATGAGCAAGATATTATGAAATTAATGAAAAAAATTTGGATCTCCAGTGATTGAGAAAAATCTAGGAATGTGCTCCCTGTTATTTAATAAAAATTCCTACTGTTGAGAACCAGATCCACTTTTTGAGGGATTTTGGAGGGTAAATCCACCTCCTTTTAATGAGCATGTTTCTCCATTAATTTGTATAAGTACCTAATTTGCCTCTAGTGGCATGTATTGATTAGTCTTCTTGTGGATAAAACTTGTTATTTAACAGCTCCACTTTCATCTTTAGTAGGGATGTACTTGGATTGATTTAAATAATGAAGTTTGGTGCCATTTTTAGATTCTAAAGCTTGGTTTCCTTCATATGACTCTGAGTATCCTTGGGCTTGGCCATGAGCCTCAGAGCCTTGCTGTACAATTTCTTTATTTCCTTTGAATGGCTTTTTCACTTGCATCTCTTATTTCTACATTTAGTGTTCATGCTTCCTTTGTTGTAGGTTATATTGGTTAAATGATTGGAGTGAGTTGTTTTTCAAGTTATTTATAGAGTCACAAGCATGATGCATCATTAGAAAAACTTTTAAAAGTCATATTCATCATTGAGATACTTGGATTGGTTTACTAGTTCACAAATCTAGAATTAAGAAAAGTCTTTTGGTAGAAATCACATAATAGAAACTTTTGGCTAACGCTTTTCGAACCAACAAGTGTGGTTCATCATCAGGACCAAATGAAGAGGTAGACCATGGAAAAGGCTTTAATAGAGAGAAATGTAGAGACTATAATTTCAAGTAACGACTATATTTGAACAATAATTTAAATATTATTGTTCATACTTGAAATTATGGTCTCGACATTCCTCTCTATTTAAGCCTTTTCCATGGTCTGCCTCTTCATATGGTCTTGATGATGAACCACACTTGTTGGTTCGAAACACATCTGTGAAAAATTTCTCTTATGTGATTTCTACCAAAAGACTTTTCTTAATTCATTATGGATCATTGAAGCCTGAATATAGAAATCTAGAATTTCTGGAAGTCTCTTGTAGCAAAATAGTAGTGATTTTCTGTTAATTTTTAGAACGTGTTAATGAGATTTTTTTGAGTTGATTCCACTTGTATTGAGTCATAAAAAATCATTTTAATAACAAAATTTACCCCATAGCATTTGCACTAGATCAGGTTAAGCATTTGGTAGGTTAAATTAATAATTGATTCTTGAATTTCTAGTTTTGGAGTAGTAATTTTCTACTGTATTTTAACACATCTTAAAGACAATATTTTTGAGTGATTCCACTTGGATTGGAGTCTTAGGACATCCTATTTAATATTTTTTTTTACCCCATGTCATTTTATTTCAATTTTCTTGGTCATTCAGTGAGATAAATTGGAGCACAAACTAGCTGACATATTTAGTATTTTAGTCTTCACAAGTATAAAAACCATACTATTTTTGTGGTGTGCATGTACTACTATTTATTTGCAGGGTTAGCATTTCCATCTTTCATTCCTCCTACCATCATCAACCTCTTTCTCTTCACTACACAAAACCCTCAAAACTCTGCCACCAAAAGTACATTTTTGGGTGATTGAAGGACACTGTGTGCATTTGGTTTTGTGCAAGATGGGCCTCTGAGAGGTTCTTGTAGGAATTTACAAGGTAAGTTCCTTATATAGAACACCAAAGGACACCGGTCACAAATAGATCACATATCAGTACACCAGTATTCTTGATGTGGTTAAAAGCCTCAAAGAAGGAGACAATCCATGACCTAAGCCAATGCGACCACTTCAGGCAATTTATTAAGGTAAAAGAAATAAAATTTACATAATCTCCTCTCATGAATGGTCACCTAAAAAATGACCCTCCATGCTCTTTAAATAGAGATCGTGGAACAATCGGGTGTTAAGCCACAGATCAAGTGTTGGTAATACTGAGGAGAAAATGAACCGTCAAATCACTTCATGTCTAGAACATATTGTGATCGTCAGATTATATGTTAAAAAAAGTACATACTAAATAAACAGACTTTACCTAACTATACACTAGACCGAGTTATACTTAATTATTTCCCATGTGTCGGAATATCTTAACATCCCCCCTTAAGAACAAGTTGGGATAGGATTGAAGGATGTACAAAGATGACACAATAGGAGAAGGAAGGAGGCATTAGTGGCTATCCCCCCTTAGTGACAACTTCCTGAACTCCAACCATAAATCAAATTTTAGTAAACTTCTCCTTTGTGAGAGCCTTTGTAAAGATGTCTGCAACTTGATCATCGGTTGAACAATATTGCACTTCAAGAACATGGTCATGAATGAGCTTTCTGATTAAGTGCATGTATAGTTCACTGTGTTTGATGTGCTGATGTTGGACTGAATCTTTGCATAGTTGAATGGCACTTTGATTATCACACCAAAGTGTAGTAAGATGTTGCTGAAAACCAAAGTCTGTCAGGATCTGACGAAGCCACAAGGCTTCCTTACTAGCTTCAACGGTGACACGATACTCTACTTCTATTGAAGAAAGAGAAATGGCAATTTGTTTCTTGCAAGCCCATGTAATAGGTCCAGAGCCAAGAGTGAAGACATAACCCACAATAGAATTACGATCATTAGGGTCACCAACCCAATCAGAATCAGTGAAACCAACCAATAGAGGAGATTCTTCTGCACTGTAATGAATCCAAAACTGAACTGTACCTCGAACATAATGAATTATTCTTTTAGCTGCTTTCCAATGACTTTTATGTGGGTTTTGAATAAAACAAGCAACAAGGCCAACAACAAAGGAAAGGTCAAGACGAGTATGGGTTAAATACAAAAGTTTTCCAACAAGCTGACTGTATAAGGTAGCATCAACTTCAGAGGAAGTACAAGTGACTGAAAGTTTGGATCCAGATTGAAAAGGAGAAGGGGTTGGATTACAGTATTCCATGTGAAAGTGGCATAGAAGATCACAGGCATACTTGGACTAGGAAATGGAAACACCTTCTTTGGATTGCAAGACTTGAAGACCATGAAAATAATGCAAGTGTCCTAAGTTTGTCATTTCAAACTGCTTTTTAAGGCTAGACTTCACATGGTCTATAAGGTTGGGATCACTACGAGTAAGGATAAGATCATCGACATAAAGAACAAGAATTAGAAGAGACTTACATGCTTTCTTGGTGTAGACAATATTATCAGAATGACACCTAGAAAATCCAGTATCTAAAAAAAAGCTATCCATTTTGGCATACCAAACCCGAGGGGCTTGCTTGATACCATAAAGGGATTTCTTAAGCCGACATACAATGTTGGATTCTATTTGTATAAAGCCAGGAGGTTGTTCCATATAGATTTCTTCATGAAAGTCCCCATGCAAGAAGGAAAATTTAACATCCATCTGATGGACTTCCCATTTGAGAGAGGAAACAAGGGAAAGAACAAGGCAGATAGAGTTCATTTTGGCAACATGGGAGAAGGTTTTAGTATAGTCAATGCCTTCAACTTGTGCAAAACCCTTAGCAACAAGACGAGCTTTATGTTTATAAACTTTTCCGTCTGGTCCAAAATTGGTTGTGTAAACCCATTTTCATCTAACAAGTTTTGATCCCTTTGGAAGAGGAACAAGGTCCTATGTATCATTTTCCAATAGTGAACGATATTCTTTATTCATAGTTGCATCCCAATCTGGATGGCCTAAATATTTTGCAAAGGTGTCAGGATCATAATTCGTTGAAGCTTGAGCCAGTAAAGAAGGGGCTCTATCCAGTGCTAGATCTACTTTGAACATTGTCTCTCAACAATAGCTGTGAGGTTGATCCAGGAATATCGATGAGCTGATCCTGCGTGCGCACCCTGCAAGGTTTACTGACTGCATTTTCTGCTTCAGCCTCGGCCCCTTGGCATGGCCCCTCTGGAGGCTCCACCGGAGGAGGCCACTCTTCAACAGGGTTTCTCTGCTTTGGTCAGACCATTACCACCTCAAAGACCTTGCCCTACAATCTCCAAATTCATGAAAAAACTTGATGGCTTGTAGGAAGTTATCTTACCCCCAACCTTGCCTCGCATGGCTGCCCTTGCATTAGCAGAATGAGGACTCATTGTGCAATTTACTGGGCTCTGGCCATCTCCAAAAACAGTGCAGAGATGGGTGGAAAGGAATTGGTCAGATAAAACTCAAGGAAAAATATCCATTAGATTTTGTGGGAAATGGTATTTCACTTTTCATTTTGAAACAAAATATGATAAGGACTCAATCTTCCGAAATGGGCCCTATTTCATGGATTCAAGGGGATTATACCTCAAAAAATGGACTCTGGACTTCAGTCCAGAGTGGGACATCCCCAGTGCCATTCCTGTTTGGGTTCGGCTAACTCACCTTCCCCTTCACTACTAGGGGGATGAATCAGTTTGTGCTATTGGAAACGCGTTAGGAAAATACATTGATTGAAGTGAACCTAAGGAAAATATGCAAGCTTGTGCTCACATTAATGTAGAAGTCGATCTGGGCAAAGGACTGCCATAAGCCATCAAACTCAAGGTAGATGATTAGACTCACATTCAACAACTAGATTGCGAGTAGATTCCCTTCAAGTACAAGGTATGTCATGAATACGACCACTTTGCTAATCGTTGTACTAAATCTCTTGATGTAGAAAACACTCCGCATGAAGAGCAATGGGAAATAGTTAAAAAAAAAAGGCTGCCCCTAACCCCAAACCAAATCCTGAAGCCGGTCTTCTTCTTGTACTCCTCCCATTCCCCCACCCTCATCAGCCCCCCCTTCTCTTAGCCCTGATCGCCAACCTAACCATCATCCCTCCTCTCCTTCCTCCAACCCCTTCCACATCCTTTCCCCTCTTGAAGACACTCCTACTCCCATGATCCAATCTGATCCTTCAGAATCCCCTCTCCCTCTGATCATCACCTCCTCCTTCCCTCCTGACCAACCCCTTCCCAGAATCACCAGAAGCAACTCCAAGGAACATGGTGCTACTATTGACAATCAAAAGAAGCCTGGAAGAAAGTTGGAAAAACAACACAAGGATGAAAATGCCCAGAAAGATATAGCAATGGGCATCTATAACCCCATAGAATCCTATATCTTAGGACAAATAGACAAGGATTTAGTAAATAAGGACCAAGGAGGGAGAGAAAATCCCTGCAACCCTCATTTGAAATGATGAAAGTCCTCTCATGGAATAGCAGGGGACTAGGGAACCCCTCCAAAGAAAATGCCTTAAAAGACCTAATAAATCAAGAGAAGCCAGAAATTGTATTAGTTCAAGAAACAAAGCAGGGACAACTAGAAATGAACAAAATTATTGCACAACATAAGCAGTATAAAGGATGTGTTTGTAAGTCTAGAGGAGCCTTTGGGGGAATTGCAACACTCTAGCATCAAACTAATTGGAGCAACACAACAGAAATAGTAGACCAACACTGGATAAAAATTGTCTTGAAGAACAACTCGAACAACCAACAACTAGTCATATACAATGTCTATGCACCAAATCACTATAGAGATAAGGAGCAATGCTGTGTTTCACTCAGCACAAATATAGAGGAAGAAGCTAATAGAAATATTATTTTGGGGGGAGACTTAAACCTCATTTTGCATTCTAATAAAAAACGAGGAGGTAGCTTCTCCCCAGACCCATCTAGAAATCAACTGGAAAATATAATGCAGCATGGTGATCTTATAGATGTAATTCCAAAGAACCGCAAATACACCTGGAAAAATCGTCGGCTGGGGAAAAACAATATCATGGAAAGGCTAGATTGAATGTTGGTGAATGTTACCCTTCTATCCACCTTCTTTGCTGTTCATACTTCCATTTTACCTTTTTCATCCTTAGACCATTACCCTACCACACTGATCCTCGAATCCTACTACCCCCTAGGACCTCTTCCCTTCAAATACAATCCTCTTTGGAATGATAATGAAGCACCCAAAGATCTCATTCAACAAATCTGGTGACAGCACGTTGAAGGTTATCCAAGTTTCATTTGGGAAAGTAAACTCAAAAATGTTAAACATGCTCTTAAGGACTGGGCAAAAACCCACTACAAAGAGCCATAAACAAAGAAAAGAGACACAAAAGCTAAGCTAGAAGAACTCCATAACACAATGGAAAAACGAGAATACCAACAGGCAGATAAAAATCAAGAGGATAACCTCTACAACCAACTTTATAGTCTCAGAAGAGAAGAGGAACAAAAATGGCAGATTAAATCGAGACAATTATGGCTGAAGGGCGGGGATAGAAACACAGTGTTTTTCCACAAGCAAGCCACTATTCGAGAAATCAGAAATAGCATAACATCTATTACAGATAGTAAAGGAAATCAGCAAATTAGTCAAGCAACCATCAAACAAGTAGCATCAGACCATTATAAAGAACTCCTAACTGAAGAAGGAGAAGAAGAAGATTATGCAGACCTTTTGCAGCATCTGCCAAATAAGATCACTGCTGAAATAAACGAAAGCCTGAACAGAGAGATAGAGGAAGAAGAAATCAAAGGAGCCATCTGGGCCCTCCAGCGAGACAAAGCCCTAGGACTGGACGACTTCCCAATTTGCTTCTATAGAGCGCATTGGGAAACTGTTAAAAAAGACTTCATCAAATTGGTGAAATGGATTCAGAGGAAAAGAAAAATGGGAGGCTGCACAAACTCAGCCCATCTAGCCCTCATACCCAAGGAGAATCGACCCTCCAAATTCTCTTGTTTTTGACCCACATCCCTCTGCAACTCCTCATATAAACTTTTTACTAAAATCCTAGCAGCTCGCCTTAAGCCTTTGCTATCAATGCTCATATCTAAAAACCAAGGTGGTTTCATGGTAAATAGGCAAATATCAGACTCAATCCTCCTTGTTCAAGAAGCGATCCATTCTAGCCACACTAGGAATGAAAAGGGATTCATCTTGAAGCTAGGTTTGGCTAATGCCTTTGATAGGGCCAAACATTCCTTTCTGCTTGCCGTTCTTCAAAAAATGGGCTTTGCTGCTCCATTTATTGATCTCATAAGAGCTTGTATCACTGGACCTTGGATATCCCCCCTTGTTAATGGCAGGCCCAGACCATCTTTTCAACCTTCAAGAGGACTGAGACAAGGCTGTCCTCTCTCCCCCTAACTGTTTATTCTGATGGTTGGATCCTTCAGCTGCGCCCTTGACCACAAGAGGCGGGCTGGACTCGTTACTGCCATAAAATATGAAGATGGAGTCAAAAACATCAATCATTCCCAATTTGCTAATGACACCTTGTTAATAGGAGGAGTGTCTGCAATTATTGCTCGAACATTCAAAGCTCTTCTGGACAAATACATGAGATATTCTGAAGGCATGATAAATTATCTAAAAAGCTGCATATATGGTTGGCATGCCTCAGCCCAAACTCTTCACAACATAGCCAACATCTTTGGAGTTCCTTGCAAATTAAATTGGGATCACTTCAACTATTTAGGAATGCTAGTGAGTATAGGACCTACAAGAGCTAAAATCTGGGATACAACTCTTGACAAATTAAAAAGAAAAGTTCAGCAATGGGGATCTACTTGGCTTAATCCGGCAGGTCGATTGGTTATCCTCAAATCTGGTCTCTCTTCTCTTCCACTTTATCAATTCACTCTTATACAACCTCCAATCTCTTTTCACAACAAAATGGAGAGCATCCTTAGACATTTCTTCTAACAAGGAGGGAAAAATGAAAAGAAAAAATTCAATTTGGTTAGTAGGAAGCAAGTTATCCAACGTCAGGAAAGCGGAGGACTTGGAATCAGATCTCCTAAACTTACAAACTTAGCCTTTAGAGGCAAGATAGTATGGAGATTAATTGATGAACAACAAGATTGGTGGAAACGAGTTCTTGAAGCCAAATATCTTAGCAGCCCAAGGCAGCAGCTTTTAGAAAGCGAAATGCTAGCCAGAAGCAGCACAAAAGTTTGGAAACTTTGCAAAAAAGTTATCCCCTTTATGGCACAAAATATTTCTAAGGTTCCCAAAGGTGGCAGAAAAATCAACATTGGAGCAGACAAGATTATGGGGAACCAACCTATTAGCAGTCAACCAGGCACAGATCAAATTCTCCTTTTCCTTCACAACAAAGGAATACAATATTTGGATCAAATTTCACAATGGGACATAAATATGCAGGCCTGGGAGAGATGGAGCTTCCCTCCCATCCCTAGAAACCTCAAAAAGAGTATTGACAGTCTTCAGGTTCATCTTCACAACATTACACCAATCATTAAAAATGGCATTCATGGCTTTCGGTGGGACCCCACAGGTTCTAGTTATACAATTCAAGCTGGTCACCATTATTTTTGTACTAGGGACTATTCTGTTCCTCCTTGGGTGTACTGGAAAACCATTTGGAAGTCTCAGGCCATCCCTAAAGTCAAAATTTTCATTTGGACCCTCCTAAAAGGGAAAATCCTAACCTTAGACAATTTGCAAAAGAGGGGTATAGTTGGGCCCTCCCAATGCCCAAATTGCCAAGAGGCAGAAGAAACGATCCAACACATATTTATCTCTTGCCCCTTTGCAATCTCTTGTTGGAATGGTATCTCCCCCTTTGGCACTCTCACTTGGAACCCTCAACATTCCATTGGTGAGATCCTTAACAAATGGAAGAAAAGCTACCCCTGGCAGCATAAGAAAAACAACATAGGTAAAAGGGTATGGAATGCTCTCCCCTATGCCCTCTTATGGAAAATTTGGCTTGCAAGGAATCGTAAGATTTTCAAAGACCAGGAGACCATCACTAGGCAATTATGCAAGAATCGTAAGATTTTCAAAGACCAGGAGACCATCACTAGGCAATTATGCAGCAAAGCCAAAAGTCTTGCGTTATAAACCATTGCTACTAAGAACACAAAGAAAACTGATATTGCCAGCCTTTGTGTAGAAGAAAGAGAGTTTATCAACAACTTAATAGACAACAATAGGGGCATACAAACAACAAACACCTACAACCATCATTCCAACATTCCTAGTCACACTTGGAAAATCAGAGTTAATCAGGATGAATTCTCAGAATCGCTCAGGCATAGTAATTCCCATTCCCTCTTCTTTGATGGAGCTTCCAAATCCAATCCGGGAGTGGCAGGGGTAGGGGGAGTCATTTATAATCCCAATGGAGATATCATAGCTTCCTTTTAGTGGGATTGGGAACCCTATCTAATAACAGAGTAGAAGCACTTTCTCTCTACCAAGGTCTTATCCAGCTCCAAGAACTTGCTATTAGTAACGCGATGGTTTTTGGAGATTCTACTACCATTGTCAGCCTTATGATCAGCAAGCGTAAAGCTTCTAATATTTTCATCCAACAAACAATAAGTAGATGCCAAGCCTTAATCCGCCAAAATTGGGACCTTCGATTCTTCCAGGTTCTCCATGCCTTCAACAAAGAAGCCGATAAATGTGCCAGCCAAGTGTGCAATAGATCCAAAGGGAATATCCTTTGCAATAATGTGGAATGCCATCATCACCTTCCTTGATTTCTCTCAAGGAACCAATTCAATTTTTTCCATGGCCAAGAATTATTTTCGTGTTATTCAGATTTGTAGCAAATCTGAGAAATCTGACATTTGGAAATGGTCAAAGATTTTTTCGACCCGTTCCAAGGGAAAAATTTGCATTGGGATCCGGCATCACCTAGGAAATCACATTTTCATGCTCAAAGTCATCCGATTAGCTGTCGTGTTTCATATCACCCATCCCTTCCTAACTTCGCTGTCTCCCTTCCGTGTTTTCCCACGCTTCTCCTCTGTTTCTTCCTTCTCTCCCCTGATGGACCCTTTGTGTGTTCTTTTTCCTACTTATTCGCCCTCCCCTCCTTCCATTTCCACACTTTTTCTTCTCCCTTTCATGTTGATCTAAGTCCCCAGCTCTTTCCTCCCTCTTTGCTTCCCGTGTTCAGCGCTATAGCCAGATAGCATTTTCCCATTCTCCTGGTTCCTCTATCTATCACTTTTGTGCTTTTTCTCTCAGATCGCCCCCAGGAGCAGTGCTTCTGGTTCATTCCCAGGGTTCAACAACTCTCTCAGCAGCATACTACTTCCGCATCAATGGCGAGGAGCGAGGATTGTCTCCACTGCACTGATTTCCAGGCTGAGCTGGAGCAAATACGTGCCCACCAAAAGATCTTGGACACCAAGATTGACAATCAGAACCGCCTTATCAATGAAAAATATGCAGTTGACATCAACTTGTTTCTTCATAGAATTTCTTCGTTGCATGAGCAGTTTAACCAACTTTTCAACAAGTGCAGTCATGCTGAAGAATCCATTGAGATTCTGAAATACATGATGGAAAAGAGGAATGCAGTACCCACAAGCTCTTCAAGCATCAAACAAGCCAGAGTTGACGACAAGCCTGAAGATTCCACTGCTCGGCATATCAGCCACATCAATATAGATTGAATATGTTTTGTAAATGCTGTTATTTGTTGCACCAGTTTGTTATGCTTTATTTATGGTAAGTGTTTTTCAAAAGCCCAAAAGGCAGGATCAAGGAGGATTTTTGTCTAACTTGTAACTCCTTCTTTCCTTGCTCTTCATGGCATAACATGTTGTACTTCAGGAGCTCAGCCTCCTTACATTTTTCAAAATTATAATACAGCAACCGACTTTGTAAAAAAAAAAAAGAAAAGAAGGGGCTTTATCGAACTAAGAACGTGTATGACGTTGATCTGTAGGATCACTTGCAAGAGCACTTGATGCATCCCGAGTAGCGCAGACCCATTTTGGAAGCTGAGGAGATGAAGGAGGATCCTTAGAAGGTGGGGGAGGATTGTCATCCTCGTTATCATCATCTGAAGAAGGAATATTTTCAGAAGTAGAATGGATAGAGAGAGGTGGCACATCCGCCGAACTAGGCTCGTAGGCTGATATATTTTCAACAAACTTTACATCTCTTCTAATGATAACATTTTTGGATTTAGGTTTAAGAAGTCTATATCCTTTGAAATCTTCAGAATATCCAACAAAAAGACGTTTTTTACTCTTATGTTCTAAGGCTTTATGTTTCTCATATAGAATATGGGCCCATGCTTCACTTCCAAAAACATGAAAGTGACTTACATCTAGTTTAATTGAGCTCCATGCTTCTTCTGGAGTGACATTGTTTAAAACCTTAGTAGGAGTGCGATTTACTATGTAATTTTCATAGTTAATTGCTTTTGCCCAAAGATTAAGACTAATTCCTTTTGATTGAAGCATACAATTAGCCATTTCCTTTAAGGTGCGATTCTTCCTTTCAGCTACACTATTTTGCCGTGGAGTATATGGAACAATATGTTGTAATTGAATTCCATGCTCAGTGCAAAAGTTGATGAATTTTTTGTTAAAATATTCTTCGCCATTATCGGATCTTAGCTTAAGAATTTGATGTTCAAGTTGTTTCTCAACAAAGGCCTTAAAGGTCAAGAACAGGTTAAAGACTTCACTCTTGAGTTTTAAGAAGTATACCCAAGTGCACATGGAGAAATCATCAATGAAAGTTAAAAAATACTTGTAGCCAGAGAATGAAACAACTGGAAGTGGACCACATAAATCAATATGCACAAGCTATAAAGGGGTTAAGGCATGCCAAGAGGCACGTTGTTCAAAACTATACCGATGATGTTTTCTGAGTACACATCTGGAACAAACACCATCTCTGCAAGGTACCATAGGAAGACCTATCACCATATTTTATTTACATATATTTTGAAGGGAATGATAGTTTAAGTGACAAAATCGCTCATGCCATAGTTTTCTCACTTCATCATTATTAGCAACAAATACCGAGGAAAGATTTGATGACCCAAAGTTGCTAAACTTATACAACCTTGTAGAATCATCAGCAATGTTAGTAGCTAAAATCTGTCTAGGATCTCTTAGGTCCTTAATTACAACATCATGAGGTGAAAATTCAACGATTTTGCCTTCACTTGAATGAGTTATTTGATATACAGATAGAAGGTTGCAGGATAAGGTAGGAACACATAATACATCATTAAATTGACCATTGTCTGGATGAATAGTTCCAGTCCCTACAACACTAAGAGATCTATCATCACCAACATATATATTTTTTGTGTTACAATCATTTAAAGAAGAAAACATGGATTTGTTTTTGGCCATGTGATAAGAAACTCCGGAATCAATGAGCCACTCATAAGAATAAGAAGAAGATACATTTAGTGCATAAACAAACGGAGATATTTGACAACCACATGTAAAAAGTGTTATTCCTGAAGATGAAGTTGAAGTTGAAGAGTGCTCCAAATGGATGTTATGATTCTTCATTGCTGCTTCCAAGGATTCCATCTTCTTAAAACATTTGGATTCTAAGTGGCCATCACTATTACAAAAGTTGCAATGTCTATCAGTCTTCTTCCCTTTGTTTTTAGTTGCCTTATCATTTTGTTGAGTTGATTTTTCATTTTGAGACTAAAATTTCTTAGGACCTTTGTTTGGTTTAGGACCATTCTTTTTAGGATGCTTCTTCTTAGGTTTCTTTGAACTTGGTTGCTACCGAGATGCTAGGGCTTTCTTAGAAGAGTTTCTAGTATTAAGAAGACCAAGATGTAAGAGTTTTTCTTGTTCTCCTATTAAAGAACCACAAAAGGCATCAAAAGGGGGGGACTTGTAGGCTTGTCCTTGAGAAATAAAGGCTTCTCTAGTAGAATGGAAGGTGGAAACAAAGACTAAGTAGGTTGGTCCTAACTTAGTAACTTAGTAAGAATGGAATAGATAAGGATACCATCTTCTTTATTAACATTAAAACCTTCCAAGAGAAGTCAAAGGGTCTTGAACTTGGACAAAAAATATTCAATGGAAGAAAATTTATTGGGGTCCAATGTAAGCAACTCATTTCGAGTTAATGGGCTATTTAATTCCAAAAACTTTATTGTGTTATTTCATTGCTTCATTGGGGGTATCAATTTCTGCAATATAGAATCTAAGGTCTGGAGAAATAGACATCCCTATCGACCCACGTGCTTGATATTACTTATTTTCCCATTTGGTTTGCTTATCTTCATCTTTTGGTTTAGACTCTTGGCCTGAGGATATTCTATAAAAACCTTTACTTCTAACTAAATCCACAATGTAGGATAGCCATTGGAAGTAGTTGGTGCTGTCAAGAATATCTAGGCATGGAATTTCCATTTTAAAAGAAACTAAAGCTGTAGATGCCGAAACTAAGTGTTCCAATGGAAATATCTTGAAAAATTAGGCCGATTAAAAAAATGGCTCTAAAAATAGTTTCCGGATGAAGAAGTTATGGCTTTTTGAAGAAAAGTTGTTGAAGATGTCGATGAACCATGTGAATGTTGGGAAGTGAATGATAATGTTATATTTAAAAAAAAATTCCCACCTTTTTGCTTACAAAACAAAAAAATAACCACACAAATCAAACATACAAGAAAAAGTATCCAAGCCTTACGAATTAAAGTTAGATATGGCTGAAAACTAAATATTTTCCTCATTGTTTTTTATTTTATGAGATCACATTAAGGCGCAATGGAAAAGAGCTTACACATGAGAAAAATCCTTTCTTTCTGTTTCTGGTTTGCCCAGATCGCATAGAGTCTTGGGGCAAAGAGAATACACAAAAATGAAAGATATAGATATGGTAATATAAAAATTATAGAGGAATATAAACCAAAATAAATAGAGAGATACATAACTATAACTGCAAATAAAAATTGTATACCTCCAAATCTTAAAAATGATGTAGCTAGGGCTACCAGAAACCTTTTCATGTAAAACAAAGGGGTTCCACGCTAGAACATATGATCCTAACACAATAGAGAAGTCCTCTTGGCCCGAAAGCGGTAAAAACAATAGATCTAGGAATCGATAGTCAAATGCACTTATGTTGGCTTCAGATTTGGATCATCAATGGATTCGACCCTCGAATATCTCTGATACCATGTAGGAATTTAGAGGGTAAGTTCCTTAGATAGAACACCAAATGACACCTCTCACAAATAGATCACAGATCAGTAGACTAGTATTCTTGACGTGGTTAAAACCCTCAAAGAGGGAAACAATCCACTACCTGAGCTAATGCGGCCACTTTAGGCAATTTATTAATGTAAAAGAAAGAAAATTTACATAAGCTTCTCTCGTGAACGGTCACCTAACAAATGGCCCTCGATGCTATTTAAATAGAGATCATAGACCAATCAGGTGTTAAGCCATAGATCAAGTGTCGGTAATACCAATGAGGGAATGAACCGTCCGATCACTTCATGTCTAGAACATATCGTGACCGTTGGATTGTAAGTTACAAAAAGTACATACTAAAGAAACACACTTTAACTAACTATACACAAGACCAAGTTATACTTAATTATTTCCTATGTGTCGGAATATCCTGACATCCCACTTAAGAACAACTTGGGATAGGATTGAAGGATGTACAAAGATGACACAATAGGAGAAGGAAGGAGGCATTAGAGCCTATTTAAATATAGTAGCAATTTTCTACTATATTTTAGCACATATTAAAAAGGGTATTTTTGAGTGATTGCACTTGGATTGGAGTCTTAGGACATCCTATTTAATAAAAAAAATTTACCTCATATAATTTTATTTCAATTTTCTTGGTCATTCAATGAGATAAATTGGAGCACAGACTAGGTGACATATTTAGTATTTTAGTTTTCGCAAGTATAAAAATCATAATCGTTTTGTTGTGTTCATGTACTACAAGTGATTTGCAGGGTTAGAATTGTCATCCTTCATTCCTTCTACCATCATCAACCTCTTTCTCTTCACTACACAACACCCTCAAAACTCTGCCACCAAAAGTACATTTTTGGGTCATTGAAGGGCACCGTGTGCATTTGGTTTTGTGCAAGATGGGCCTTTGAGAGGTTATAATCTTGGAAAAATCCTCATACAACCTTAATATACCTGCATCTACCCTTTCCCACCTTTATATCACCTTTTGTACCCTCAGAATACTGACGGATCCAATCTTGTAGAAAAACAGGGCAATCTTGTAGCATCCAGTAGCAATCCTATAACATCCTGTAGCACCTGTAAACTTGGCCATATTTGCTTCAAAATATTGATTTTTGCCTCTTAACCTTGAATAATGACCCTTAGTCTCTCAAAACATGATTGAGGAAGACCAAAGACCACTTAGGATTTGCCTTGTTTCCACTGCAACACATTCCAACAAATAAGGGTTAGTAGATAGGTTCGTTAATTGAATGACATAGTGATGAATTTCATGATTACTTTATGAAGCACCTAATGAACTTTGTTACCATGTACAATATATTTTGAATGCAATTATGGATATTTGGTTCATTCTCTTTACTTTATGCAATGAGAATAGGTTTGTTTTCCTTGTCTTTTGTTTCCTACAATAGGTTAAGTTTTCCTTTTCAAACATTTCCATTTCTTCAATTTGTTTAGGTTTGATTTCATGATATTAAATTCATTGCATTAGATTGAAGAAATAAGGACACATTGTATGTTTTACATACAATGCCGACACCTCTTAAGTTTGTAAAAACTCCAGGTTGATAATTTAAGTTGGTAGCCTTGGGAGTTGCATCATTCTTGTTGCAATACTGGGGCTCATTAGTCTTGTTGTCTTAAGGTTAGATTTCCTTGATTTGCGTCATGTTTTGAAAGTTCTGGCTTCCTTTTCTAGGATTTCGTTGTAGTGGATTTTTAGACTTGAACTCTCGCTTATTCCTATACTTTAATTTCTACTCAATTTCGATAGCATTTTGATAAGCAACTCCTAGTGAGAAGATGTCCAAGAAATCAATATTCATTTAAATGTACATATGTAGAACACTACGATACTTCAGAATAAGGTGTCGCTTTGAGTCTCTGATACCCAAATTTGAGTGCAAGATATGGAAAATATTGGTGTATTTCAACATCGTTTAGTCTCTCTTCTATTGCAACATTGTCAATATCCTCTATATGTCATCATAGCTCCCAATAATGTATAATTCATCCTTAAGGGAATCAACAAAGGCTTCTTATGTGGGTCCAACCTTGAATATTAAAGACTTATCTTCATTGTGTCTCTCCCAGTAACCTTCCCACCAATATTTAACATGAAAAATGACTTTCAAGAGTGCAAAGGTTATCTTTTCATTGTCGATTTTTTTAGACAAAGAAATAGCCCTATAACACATTTAACCATTGCTCTAAATAATATGCATCGATTTTTCCTTCAATTGAGGGTATATAAAAATTAATTTGTACCTTGAAATGTGTCGCACCTTCAAAATTGTCGTTGTTTGAAGTTGCATTGATCACTATTAGAAGTTGTCAAAGGATCTAAGAAAAATTGTCCATGATCTCATTCCTTCGTTACACAAGTGGTTCCTCGTGCAACAACTTGATAAGATCTCATGATTTTTCATATCTATTTTCATCTACCATGGGAGGCTAATGAAACGCAACCCACAAATAAATATAACAACGATCACAATAATATAGTGAAACCAACTTCAATTAATAAATAAAATAGTAGAATGTTTTAGAACACAAACTGGTTAGAATGGTGGTCGTTATCTCTAAAGAGAGAGAGATGGTGGTTAAATGCATTCAAAAAAGGTATCACAAGAGGCCAAATGCATGGCCTTTTACCATAAATAATAAAACCTTAGAGGTCCAAAACCTTTACCCTAAAAGATAAAGCACCAAAATTTTTGTAGGCCTCGAGGTGGTTAGTTAGTACATCAACTTTATGGGGCCAAAAATTTTGCATACAATCTCGGTTTTGGGTGCATAATAGATTTTTGGAAAGAAATATTGAAGGGACAAAAGTTTTGATTAGGGGTGAGGCATACTATGGAAACCATTACCCCCTTCCACTTCCCCACCTCACTACACGTGAAATTGCCAAAAAAAACCATTTAGGCCCTCAAAATGGCCCCGCAAGTTTGGGACCCCAAAACCATGGAAAAACTACCAGGAAGATAGAGAATCACTGAGTTCATGGAAGAGGTGGGTGGCCATCGATATGCACTTGGATCAAACAAAATTGGTTCCATAATTGATATAATTGTCTTTGTATTATTTTGATCAATGTAGTGAATGGCCAACATAAAAAACATGTGAAAACCTATTGAAGGGGGGGAATTTCATGTTGTAATGCTATCAAGTTGTAGAGTGATTTTTGATTAATATAAAACTTGTATTAGTTCCTTTGCCTCCATCATGCTGCGAACGAGGATTTATTCCAATAAGTTATTGTTCATTTTTCAATACCTTGTCTAAAAAGGAATGACCCCCTCCCAGATAAGGCACCATTGTATTTTATTATACTTAATTGTTTCAATTTGATTAATTTTGTTTCTAATACTATGAATATCCATAAGAACATTACTCATTGAGTTTTCCAAGTTTAAACAAGGCGTTGACAATGTTATGTGACAAAGCATTTAATTATATATTTGTGTATTAGAACTATCTTCAATAATCATAGAACTTAAGTCTAAAGTATTACAACAAATTGATTTAGTCCTCGTTACTAATGCAATTATGTGATAGTCTATGATATGATTATTATAATAAACCAAGAGAATATTGTGAACATCCAAAAGAATGTTACTCATTAAGATTTCAGGCCTCAAACTGGCCCCAAATATTTTGACCCCGATTCTCTAAACTAGCTCTCATAGCTAAAATTGCTCTTGTAAGTTGATTTCTCTAATTTTTCCACCCTAAAAGTATCGATACAGATGAAAAACATTATAAATATTTAATTTTGATACTTATTCCCTATCCCAAACCCAACATTTATATAATTACAACCTGAGTATCCATCCTTTCTAAATTAGCAAGGTCATAACACATTCCTTTTACACAAAAAGTGATTCCTCTTTGAGTTATTACCTTTCAAGCAAAAGTGAGTTTTCTTTTTCAAGTAGGTTAATATTCTTATAAGTTATTTCTTTCCATGTAAAGTGTTATCTATTTCTTTCTATAAGTTCGTTCAATTTCTGCAATATTGTTATTCGCTTTCAATCTGAGTAATTTGTTTCCTTTTGCAAATAAGTTTAATTTCTATAAGATTGTGATTGCTTTATAATTTGAATGAATCTTTCATAAATCTTTGCTTCATTCATACTTTGGCTTATGTGCCTATCTTATATGATTTTGTCTTGGGCACTTAGGATTAATGTTCCCCTCTCATGAAACCTTTGGTTTGAAAAATTGTTATCTCACATGTATCACACCTAATATTACTTTATGTTATATTTAAACCATCTTTTTGTATCTCATTAAAACATATTTTTAGTGAAACATGTCTTTGGAATTTTGTGTATTGCAACCAAAAAGATTTTGTGTGTGACATGTTGCACCAAAAGAAAACTTTGTTGCGACTTCTCTAAACTTTAGAGAGCTATGTCCCATGTCATGGAGAACTTTTTCTTGGCTAAAATAAGCTTGGATGGAGTGATAATTCCTTTGGAAAATAATTTCATGACCCCCTCATGCCTTGGAAAATATCATTTGAATAAATAGCACAATCCAATTGAAGCACAAACTTTAAAAATGATTAGGAGACAAATATAGTTAACACAAGCCCTATCGTAACATGAATGAATTTTACTTAGAAAATATATAATTTTCCCACATGATGTTCAATTAAGATGTCATTCTTTTGTTATGTAGAAAATATAGGTGGGGAATTCTAATGAGTGTCCATACAATCCTACTTGAGATTGTTTCAGTAGCTTCCACAAGTGACAAGGCTTGTTTGATGGGAAATTCTCAATGCATATTCTTTTGCTTTTGGACCTTATATTCAAATTCAATTAGTTGCATTGGGTTTGTAATCTTACAAAACCTATAATAGCACTTCTTTGAAGGAAAAAAAATCACTTTGAATGGTTCCCACAATTATGCGCAAAAACATTTTTTAATACAATTTTGGGCTCCATTCTTGATGTTGCTTTACTCGAATTTAGCTATGTCAACTCTTCTAGAATCAACATTATATAGAATTTCAAGATGCCAATTGAAAATAGGATTACTCATTAGTAGCTAGATATTTTATCTTGTTAAAATGGCCAACTAATGTATAGAGAACATGGTCTTGAGGACTTATGAAAGTTCCAATTCTTTATGAAAAACAATAAAAATTCAACTTATGCCTTGCATATACTTCAATTAGCCCAAGTGATGATAAATGGAACATTCACAAGTCAAGTTTGTAAGGTTAAACTTGAATCGATGAAATACTCAAAGAATTAGGTCAACAATGGTTGTTTTCGAGCACATAGTTTTGCTAACCTGTGGTATTAGAGCCCATGGATTACATGTAATGAAGCCTTTAAAATACATGCAAATACTCTATTATAATGATATTATATGTGACTGACTAAGGATCACTTGGTCGGTTTGATCGGGTTTTACGAAGGGAATAATAGATCTATTGGATGGTTTTTCCTGGTTTGGGTTTTCTGGGATAAAATCATGCGTGCATGTTGTTTTTATTAATAGTCAGTCATTGCATGAGACTGTCATAAAGATGATAATGTGGAATGTGAGTTGAGTGTGGGCTAATCCATAGTGTGATGGGCCAACTCGAAGAGAGATGGTAAGGGTCTAATTTGATGCATATAGTGATAAATAATCATTTCACTATGAGGATGAAGACAGATCTATTACCGTAATGTAGTTCTAATATGCAAGGGTTTCAAGGTAATGTGAATGTTTCTAGGTCTCTCGGTTTCAAAGGAGAAAGGATTAGATTTGGAGTATACTATCAAGAAATTTTCCTCAAAGGAAGTTTAAAATGAGCAACAAGCCCCATATGCTACAAAGTGGAATTTCAACATTAGTTGTAGGTGGTTGAGTGAAGAGTTTCCTAAGAATCTTATAGGTCATGGTGGCCAAGAAGTCAACTAAGAAGAAAGGCCAAAAAGGTTTTAATGATTGTTGCAGCCATATTTTCAAACAACTATGTTTGGGGATCACTTTTCACATAATTCTCTTCTGAGTACAATTAAAGTGTAGAGAGAGATGGAGTAGGTTCTTCAACCTCAAGATATTGAGTTGGAGGCTGCATCCCAATCTTTTACTACTATTGTTTGGGATTAGGATGAGCATTAGACTCGTGGCAAGACCTACCAAATTTGGTGTTCTCAACCAAGTATGGTTGGTGTTGTTGAGGCATCATGTGTTGAAATGTGTAACTAGGTTTGGTATTCATAAAGACATATGTAATTATGATATTATGTATTTAATGAAAAGAGAAAAATAAATTTATTTTGAGTCTTGAGGCATGGGTTTCATGCTCAAGAGAATTTATTTTATAGGTCAAACACCCATTGAGTGCTTCTAAGTTTGTCATAAAGTCAAGAATGTCATTGTCATGTATGAGATACCCTTCTTGGGCATGTTACATATTGTAAAAAATATTTTATTTGAGTCAAATTAGAGTAAAAAGACCCTCCAAGACCATGTCAAATGTGCAAGCATCAAGTCAACCTCATGGGGAAACAAGTTAGCCTAAGGAAACTTCAAGTCGACCTAAAAGGATGTGTCAAGAAGCCTATATATAGAGCCATCGATCTCATTTGAAGAGAACTCACTCAAGCACAATAAAGTTTGATCAAGGGACAAAAAGAGGCCTTATATCATAATGAAGGAAGAAGAATGAATAATCGAATTGTTTGGGCCTATTTTGGATCAAAACTCTCACATGTGCAAAGGGTTAGGGAATCTTGTTGTTGTAGACTAGACCGAGATATTACATCTACCATAGGAGGCCAAAATCTAGTGAGAGAAGGTAAATTTTGAAAGTCGAATTGGTGAGGAAGCAACCTATATCTAAGTGAAGGAGCAAGTTTTACAGTAAATTTTTTCACCATGACTATTGATTCATAGCTCTCGCAATTCGATGAGTGTCTCAAGTGAATCCCCTATGAAGCTTGAAGTAAAACAATACCAAGGACAAAATGAATTTGGGTTGCACTAATTAAAAACCATTTTTGAGCATCTATGCAGTTTTCCTAACCTTTATGTAGGTTTTAACCCCGTACAGAAATTACCTGCATACGAATTCTAAATCACAGGAAAAATAAAAATGCGAGAGCATAACACATAAAACACATATACACAGAGATTTCCCGCTAGATCCCAAAACCGGGACTACCAGCTTGATTTTTCATTATATTCCTTTCAATGTTACAATACATATTTATACATGCCGAAGCATCCAATACCATGGACCGAAAACCATCGCGTCCAAAACCATGGACCGAAAACCATAGGTAGGTTCGCCCAACCTAAAATAGGGTCCAAAAAAAAAAATTCTCGGGGCACTGCCTCGAACCCCGTAGAGGGGGGCTACCGACCCCCCTCAAACCCCCCG
>APFE031653356.1:138090-179575 GCA_000404065.3 Pinus taeda
ATAGGTTACCTATGATTCCTTGGTGTTGATTCATTAGATGTTGGTATTCCATGCAATTTTATTTATAGCAGAATATAATTTTTCAATTTTATAACTAAAACATATGTACATACATGGTTTCTCCATCATACCTAGTTTTTTTTGAGTTGGTATCGATCCCTGGACGAGGTTGTTCTCCTGATACCAAACCAACGAAATTCCTCCCTGCCTGTCTAGGATTAGTATCTCCAGATCCCAAGCCTAGAAGGATTCGAAAGCGAAGCCTTCTAGCCCCCGTGCCCAAAACCTCCAAGAACACGACCCAAATCTCATGGATCTATATCTGAAATCCTGAGCCTTAAGGCTCCTTCATCATTTCAAAAAATTTATCTCCTAGATTACTCCATTTTCTTCCTCCCCGTCCAAATTTCCATCCATAAGTATCCCCCAACCTGTTGGGCCGTGCAACATGTATAAATTTACCCTTGACTACATTATCTTTTTCCTCCTTTTTATGCATTTGTGCCATGATGTAATAAGGTTTTGATAGAATTTCGATAGAAAGTGAACGAGGCTACTTTTGATATGATTTGGCTGTCAAAACTAAATTTCGTTGATTTTTATGTAGAGATTTGTGAATGGGACAATTGTTGTTCAATCTATTGAACAACAAAGGTTAAACAAGGAGAAAAGAGCACGTCTTGTGCGGTCAGTTGAGAAATGAATCGGAAGGATCAATGTAGGATGGAAGATTGTTCTGATAATATCATTTGGTCGCGAATTCCTCAGGATCTCTTGATCCTGATGAATCACATTTATCTTTTTTCCTCTTTGACTATAAGAGGGGAAAAATGAATAGAATAAAGCACGTTTTCCTTTTTACTTCAGCTGTAATTTTAGGAGAGAGAGTGTTATTCTGAAGAACACATTGTTACTGTAATGACATTTGGAGTTAATAAGTAATATATAATTTGTGTTTCTGTTTGCTCACAATATTCTGAGTAACTAGGCAGTAATCACTGGTGGCTTGGGTCCGGTCGCTGGTGGATTTCACTGCTTTTCCCTGTGTTATACTTTTACCTTTTTACTGCAAGTCTAATTACTTTGTTTTATAGTTTTACAATTGATATACTTGACATATAAATCACTGGTGTTGAGTTTTTGCATTTTGCACATTATTTCTCATTACTATTGATTGGTTTCATTTATTTATGTTGTAGATTGATTCAATTATTAGATAAAAGTTATTTCCTGTTAATTGAGAGCCAGAGTGTTATTGGTTAGAACAGGTGTATTACTGTTAGCAGAAGTTTCTATTCAACTAAAAGAGCTTTGTTACCGCTACAATGCACTCGGTTGATGTGCTTACGGCCTGTAATTGCAATTAGAGTTTTTTGATTAAGATTTAGTTTTGATGCCTGAACAGTTTAATTTCTTTGAAGTTACAAGTTTGGTAGTTTATGGTTTGATCCATTTACTCTTGTATTGAAATCAATAAGTTATCTTAAGGCATTACTTTCTGTAGATACAATGATTTCCATCACCTATACATACTGTGTACACTCTTGAAACAAAAGACTTACCCAGGTCGATAATTAATGTGAGGCATTTAGGAGTTCTAAAAGGACATCTTATATGCGCCAACATTTTGGTGCTATTGCCAGGGAGAGTGTTTCTATTTCACAAAAGGTTATGTATGTTTGATGTTTGTTTGCTATGAAAGAATTGGGTATTAAAAATGGAAGGTAAGAACCTGCGTACTAGCAAGTACAGTGATTTCTCCTTTGCACGCTTTTTAGCAAAATTGCGTAGGAATTGAAGTTGAAATCAATGTTTGTATTTCTGTATGAATGACTAAGAAGAAAAGAGTAGAAAAATATATAATTCCTCCACCTAGATCTGAAAAATCTAAGGGATCGGTGACCCTTGGGCGATCAACCTTCATTGATGAAATCATAAGAAAAGCTGAGTCTTAGTCATCAGTAGGACCCCGAACTGTTTCTATAAGAAATCCTACTGTAACCCTTCAGGTTGCAGGATCACCATATGTAGCTGACCCTGAAATTCACAGCAAGACTAAAGGGTCTAAACAGAGTTTTCAGAACACTGAAAATTTATAGCCTAACCCTTTACAAGAAGGGAATTCTTGCAATCTCCGTGAAGGAGAAGGAGAAACAGGTAATGTTGAAAAGATTAAATCATCAGAACCCAAATCTCCTGAAGTAGTGGTTGAACAGAGGACATCCAGTATTCCAGACCAAGGTAGTGCTGTTAAAATCATTCCAAAAGCCTCTTCTAAACCCCCCAGGAACAAATCTCCAGCTCCGGAAATCCCTGAAGGATATCGACACTCTTTTGACCAAATGGCTCATAATCAGCAACAGCTTCAGACCTCTACATTACAGTACCCTATTGTTGATATAGATATCAATGCTCCCATGAAAGATATTCCATTACAGAATATTCCTACCTTTCATGGGCTAACTTCAGAGGATCCTGATGCATTCCTTTTCAAATTTGATGTTTTATGTAGGGGATATGATTACAGTGCCAACCCCCAGAAGTTGAAACTGTTCCCCTCTACTCTGAAGGGAGCAAGTTTGCGTTGGTTTATGGGGCTTGGTGGAGGTACCATTACTGACTAGGACCAAATGAAAACAACCTTTCTAAAAAAATACCAAGATTATTGCCGAACTAGAGAACTGAAGGATGAAATCTTTCAAATGGTAGCTAAGACTAATGATACTCTTGAAGAATATGTAGAATGTTTTCAATATAATCTACAAAGATCTCCTTATTCAACATTTCCTCCTGAAGTTCTTAAAACTACGATGATCAAAGGCATGAAAGACCAATGGGTAGAAACACTGAATTTAATGGGGTAGGGTGATATTTATCAAGAGGATCATGACAATATTATACAATTGTGCATCAGGTGCTCCAAAGGCAGTACAAGGATGAAACCAACTGGACGTGATGTGATCACCAGAGATAGTAGAATCTCAGGAGGAACATTACATGAGTTGAAATCGACAATCTACTGGAAGATTTCAACAATGATATCTTGGGTACCCTGACGACACAATTGTATATCATGCAAGCCAAACAAAAGCATGCCGAAGCAGAATAGAATCTAGCTATTTTCTGTCCATGTTGCAAAAAGAAACAAAATCATAGAGAATGTCCATTAGATATGATACAAACATGCGCCATTTGAACTAAGGATCATGCTACGGAAAGTTGTCCATCGCTTCTTGGGTTAAAAGCAGTTTTCAAGGAAGTAGAAGAGGAAGTGGAACCAGTATATCTGTTGAACCAATGTCGTCAATGGAAAGCACGTCCAACAGGTATGCCTACAGAACCATCTTCGTTCTTTCCTTCTTCACAATTTAATTCTCAGCAATATCGAGGGGCAGCATGGCAAAACTAGCCACCTTTCTCTACTTGGCCACCTCAAGCATTTTCTATGCCACCATGTCCCAACCAATCAAATCCAAACAATAATTGGCCAAATTCCTCTTACCCTCCACCATTCTGGCAGAACACCCCCTATTCCTCTCAATGGTCTTCTTCTACCTCACAAAATCAGAACTGGCAACCAAATTGGCAACAATCTGTAAACCAGCACATGGAAACAGTTCCTCTGCCTCAACCAACCTTACCAAGACCTTACATGTTGCAACAAAATCCTCAACCTAATATACGACCACAACTCCCAGCTCAACCAAATCCGAATCCTAACAACAGACCGATCCAGTCAGTAAAAATTATTGAGAGTCTGGATCCTGAAGTTGAGTCGAGAGAATGTAATGAACTTAAGTTAAGATCTGGATGCATAATTGCACCATATGAGGAAAAAAATATGCAACCTGAAGTTAAAAAAACACATCTAAATAAGCCTTCAACTGTAGATAACCAGCAAACAAAATAGGGAGAAGATATAGTCAGGTAGAAAGATCCTAAACAAATCATAATTACTTCTCCCCCGTTCCCAAAAAGATTGATAATACCTCGACCAATTGAATATCTTGATGTTGATCTTTTGGGTGAGCTCAAAAATATCTGTATAAAAATACCCCTCCTCCAGGCCATTCAAGATATTCCGATATATGCTAAAACCATTAAAGAGTTGTGTGCAAAGAAGTCTGTGAGGAAAACAAAAATAACACCAACTGTCCACGTCGTCAGAACTTTGTCTGATTTATTACTAAGCAAGGAGACACCTGTAAAATAAAAAGACCTTGGGAATCCCATTTTCACAGTCCAAATAAATGGCCGGTCTTTTCCCAATGCTTTAGTTGACTTAGGGGCAACCATTAACATTCTTACAACAGAAACTTGCGAAGTGCTTGGCATCACAGCCATAGAACCAACCACTAACTTGCTGGAACTTGCCGATCATTCAGTCGTTAAGCCAGAAGGAACATTACATGATGTGATGGTTTCTGTGGACTCTTGGGAATATCCGACATATTTTTTTATTATCAACCGAAAAAATCGGCTAGATGGACATCCCTTAATACTGGGAAGGCCTTGGCTAGCAACAACTGATGCTTATATAGGCTGCCAAATAGGCAGTATGACCATAACCAGAGGATATGCTATTAAGAATCTAGCTTTATACCCTCCTGCTTAGCCAAGCCTGACCATTGTAAAAACTTAGAAAAAACCAACAACATATTTAAAAGAAAATATTCATTCACCGTTGATTGTGGCAAATGCGCTTGAATTCAAAAATCAATCAGAAGATGATGTCATTAACACCTTTATCAATCACCCTAATACAGTGTCTAATTTGAGATGTCACATGATTGAATCAGTCCTTGACAATGAGATTGCAGAAGATTCCTCGAGAGACATCAATGACCAAGTGATACCAACAACCACTTTCTATAATAGTAAGCCTGTTCAAATCGAGCAAGGGAAAATCCTGAACATTAATAGTAATCTGAGTAATGACCAACAACAGAAACTTATCCAAGTCCTTAGGAAATATAAAGGGGCTTTTGCATGGGACTACCCAAACATGAAAGGGATTGACCCTCAGTTATGCATGCATCACATCTACACTGAAAGGATGCAAGACCCATTCGATAGCCGTAGCATAGATTAAATCCTCATCTAAAGGATATTGTGAAAGAAGAGCTTCAAAATCTATTAGATGTGAGTTTTATTTATCCTATATCTGACAGTAAATGGGTTTCTCTATTAGTAGTTGTCCCCAAAAAGAATGGAAAATGGAGGATATGCATTGACTACGGAGAACTCAACAAAGCGACACAAAAAGACCATTTTCCCCTTCCATTTAGTTACCAGATCCTTGATACACTGGCAGGAAAGAAATTCTTCTCTTTCCTGGATGGCTTCAGCGGCTACAACCAAATTCAAATTGCCCCTGAAGACCAGGATAAAACTACTTTCACCTACCCCTAGGGAACATTCGCTTATAGGGTATTGCCTTTCGGATTTTGCAACGCACCTGCTACATTCCAAAGAGCCATACTCTGTATTTTTGCAGACTTGATAAATGAAGGATTGGAGGTGTACATGGATGATTTCACACCCTATGGGGATGACTTTGATCAGGCATTACAAACATTGGAGAAAGTCCTAGAACGGTGTATTGCTACTAGGCTATGCTTAAGTCATGAGAAGTGTCATATGATGATAATAGAGGGCTTGATTCTGGGTCATTACATTTCAACAACTGGAATTCAGGTAGATCTAGGAAAGATACATGTAATCCTCTTATTATCTACTCCCTGCACTCAAACAGAGATACATATTTTTTGGGATTTGCTGGATATTATCGTAGATTTATAAAGAACTTTTCGCATATTGCTGCACCTTTATATGCCTTGACAATAAATGTTCATTTTATATGGACTGATAAATGTAACACTGCTTTCACAAATCTGAAATGATTACTATTGACAGCGCCAATATTATGAAGCCTGAGTTGGGATATACCTTTCCAAATTTCATCAAATGCATCAGATACAACCATTGGAGCTGTTCTTGGTCAAGAAGAAGACAAGAAACCTTACGCTATATATTACATCAACAAAAACCTTACCCCTGCTGAGTTGAATTATACAGTAACAAAAAGTAAGTTTCTAGCTGTTATTTATGCTATAAAAAAATTTAGACACTATATAATTGGATATCCTGTATTTCTATATATTGATCACTCTGTCATTAAATATTTAGCTAGCAAACCAATTACAAATGGAAGAGTGACTCGATGGTTACTACTTCTGCAAGAATTTGACATAACTACAAGGGATCGACTAGGGAAGGAGAACCTCGTGGCAGACTTCCTCTCCCGAGTGCCAAGAACAAATGATACAGTGGCGGTAGATGATCAGTTCCCAGATGAACATTTGTTTGCTGTGGCCATAAAAATGCCATCGTATGCAGATGTAGCAAATTACTTAGCAGTGGGAAAATTGCCCAAACATTTGACACCCAGGGAAAGGAAATTGATTGTTCAGTGTAGCACTTGTTTCTCCTGGATTGGAGGATACCTTTTCCACACGAGATCTGATATGCACATCCGTAGGTGCATCGGGGAGGATGAAATTTATGATATCCTAAAATATTTCCATGATGGACCTTGCAGTGGACACTTTACAGACCGCAGAACTAGACATAAAATTATACAGATGGGCTACTACTGGCCCACTATTTTTAAAGATGCTAAGAAATTTGTCCAGGCATGTTATAGTTGCCAAAGGATGCGCCGCCCTGGCCAATCTGATGAAATGCCCCTGCATCCATAGATGGTGATAGAACCTTTTGAGCATTGGGCATTAGATTTCATTGGGCTGTTCAACCCACCATCCAACCAGAAATCATATATATTGGTTGTAATAGATTACATAACTAAGTGGGCGGAAACAGTAGCGTTGCCAAGAGCACCAAAGGAAACCGTTATTAACTTTCTTTTCAATTTTTTTGTGCAGTATAGCTTACCTAGAGAAGTAATTACTGATGGGGGACCACAATTCATGGGTCACAAGATTGTTGCTACATTGAGAAATCATCATATCACACACAAAATTACTTCTCCGCATCACCTGCAGGCGAACGGGCAGGTGGAGAGCACCAACAAAATTATCGAAGCTATTCTAACAAAGACATTTTCATCACATCGATGAGACTGGGCTGCTCGACTGCCAGAGGCCTTGTGGGCGTATCGCAAAACTTGGAGAAACACTATTGGATACTCTCTGTATGAACTGGTATTTGGTAAATAACCCATTTTTCCCATACAATTTGAAATACAAACACTAAGGACAACCCAGGAAGTGGGACTGGATTTAATCGAAGCCCAAGTTAACAGGTTACAACATATGAATGAATTAGATGAGGCTCGACTACTGGCTCTACAACATATGACACTTATTCAAATGATCTGAAATGGGGCACTAAAGGCTTCTTGTCAAACTTACAAGAACCTCTCCCACTCCAAAGCTTATATATTCCCAAGATCTAGCTTATGATTGATAATTTGCTGAATTAAAAGTTCTTGAAAGAGGTGTATGCTTATTTTTATTTTTAGACTGTTCAAGTGCTTATGTATATTTGCTTATGATGATATTTAAACACACATAACAGTAAATAAAGCAGCAATTCAACAAACACATAAGACAACAATATAATTAGGAGTTCACCCAAACCTCTTGGGCTATGTCTTCGTGAGCTCTAATCAACTCGACTAGGCTCTCTGGGATTATGGTAATCTTTCTTTTACAAGTTCCACACTCAACTCCATTGGTTTACAACTGAACCTATGGGTTTAGAATACCATCTTATCCCTGGCTATCCATACTTTGCAGACAGATCTAAGCTTCTCTAGACTAGAATCCTTCAATCAATGCTCTGAGCTATCTTGAGCTCTAGCTTGCACCAACTCCCTCAGAGTTCTTTTAACTGTCTCTGGAACTCCTTCTTATGTCTTCAACACACTTTAGACACCGGCAACAACTTGATCATTTCGATCTCTTTGCTGTTCTGACTTCATTGCAACATCATGGCTCTTAGAAGTCTATTGAGCCCTCTGGCTCTGCAGCTCTGCCTCCAACCTCTGGTGACTCTGCCTATGTTAAGCCTCCAACCTCTGGTGGCTCTTTTGCTATCCTCCCAAACTATGGTGGCACTTTGCAAATCTACGACTCTCTGGCCTTTTGTGCTCTGCAACTCTGCTGTGCTCAGCTCTTTGGGAAATCACCCCTTTGCCATAAACCCAACCTTTGGTGGCTTTCTCAAGCTCTTTGGCTTTACGGCCTTGTGGCTCTCGGCTCTATCAACTCTCACGAGCTTCTGGGTTCGCTCGACCTCCAAGTGACTGCAAAACTCCCTCTGTCAATCGTGCTCTCTGGATTTTGTGAGGCATTCTTCTAACTCTGCGACTTCCTTTCCGTTCCTCTGCGTGTAATCATTCCTTTATCTCTTCGACTGGCCATCTGGTTCACTGGCTTTGTGGTTTTCTACATATAATGCTACAATGCATCATTGTTATAAAATGCCTGCTTACAGCGTGGCACAATGATTTTAGAACAGGGATAGTTACAAAGGAATCGGCGGGCACGGGCAACCGGTCGTTTGGCCTTCCTCCTGTATAATTCCTGAATTAGACCACATAACGAAAATACATAGGAAACTCACAAAAAAACCATCATGAGCATTACAGCTGGAAATCAAATAATATGCAATCACATTTATAAACCTCTCGGGTCCGTGCTGTCATCGCAAATCGCAATCGCATTGCGTATGGCCAAAAAAACCCAATTACACGGGAATACACAGAAATCCCGTAAATCCAGATTTAAAAACTTATGAAATCGCGCTTATAAACTTATCAGGTCTGCCTTTCCATCGCATATCGCAATTGCATATGTCAATGGCCCTTTATATTGGGGATTCATCGATCGCCAATCTCGGTGCATCGCATATCGCTATATGCCCCATCGCATTGGTGTATCGCCATCGACCCCCCTCGCATCGGCACTATCGCCGATCAGTGCCATCGCATATCGTAATCGTAATGTAAGTCGCAACAACCCTTATATCGGGGATTCACTGATCACCGATTTCTGATCGCTCTATCGGCGCTATCGCTATCGGCCCATCGCATTAGCTCTTTGTAATGCTACAAGTCCTTTCCCTTAGGTTATGTGCGATGCAATATTGTGATGCAATAATCACAATCACATATCACTGCATCCTTCAGCTTGCTGTCTGCTCTTTTGCTTTTCTCTGATGCAATTTCCTTAAGGAACACATATAAAGCCTTAAGTCCATTTTCATAAGGATTTGCCTCCTTTTCTAAGGATAATGGGCAATCTTCTTTTTGCAATAACTTCTTCATCCGAAGTCCATTTTAGCCCATTCAAATTGCGTTAGATTTAGAATAAAGAAATCTCTGCAATGAGACTATTTCCAAGAGCATCCTTTGACTTTCATTTTCCTCTATGAGGAATATTTATAGGCTTAGAAGTCTATTCTAGATCCATTTTGGATCACGCGTTCCCACTAAAAAGCTTTTGGACCCCAAAACACTGATATACTGATCTGAACAGTAAGCGAGAGTACCTCATGCTCTTCTTTCAGCCTCCATACACTTGCCCTGCATAGTGCCTCTGAACAAAATCTTTTGAACACTTTCCTTCCTGGATGTGCTTTTTCTCCTGGGAAGAACTATCTTCCTCGACTTCCTGCAGAACTCCTGCTGAGAAGGTCACGGAAGGTAGTTTGAACTTCTCTGCCTTGATAATTGATCTAAGGTGGCTCAAACCAATGTGAAGTTACATCTGCTTCACAAAAATTTTCATTTTTACCTGTTTGACATATTGTCAACAACAAATGGATTATAGACAGCAACTGGATGGCCTAAACTCCTACTTCAACAAAAGAAACAGATTTCACATCTTGTGAACACCTCCATGTCTTTACATCTGCATACAAATGATTGAATAGATAACAAGCCAACAAAACATCCATTTAAAACAATTGACCCTTCAAGTCAAGCATGCAGAAAAAGAAACAATTGATCCTAAAGTTCTTTTTCAAAGATGAAACAATTCACTGTTATCTCTATCTTGGAGACCAAATCAACTTTTTCCAAGTCAATATTGCATTAAATGCATGTTTAAAACAAAGTAATCAACCCTTCAAGTTAATTACACATACATGTTTAAATGCAAGGAAATCATCAACATCCCTGTGTTCATGCATATCATACTTATGCATGCATTTCATCCTTCAACTTTCGCTTAAGCACACTGTACTCTTGAAACTGAAATGAAATATAATGTTTCATCCTTCAACTTTTACTTAAGTATGCTGTACTTTCAAAGCTGAAATGAATATAATGTTGCAACAATAAAGTGAGTCTCCTACTCAACTTTTTCCATTCACCTTCTTGGTAAAATCTTGAAACTTGCATTCATTAACAAAGAAATGCAAATAGATGCATTATATCAATAGATATGCAATCTTAATTGGATAATAACTCTAACCATTTCTTACCAATCCATTTCAAAGGTCCTTCCTTTGCCTTCACATCAGCATCAACATGTGAATAATCGTGAAACACATCAATCATGGAATCTTTCTTTCCATTCTTGCCATTTTCTCTTTCCACCTTCTTCAAGTTTTGTGGAAGCATTGTTGGATTCAGAGTCCAACATTTTTCAGCAATGTGTCCTTGCTTATGGAAGTAAGTGCAACACATGTGCATCTACTTAACAACACGATTTTCCTTGTTCAATGGGCCTTTGGCTTCTTGCTTCTTTTCCTTCAAAAGTTTCTTGTATGTGGTCATTCTCTTCCAACATCTAGAAACATTATGGTTGTCCAAATCACAAAAGGAACATGCAAATATTTTCCCATGCCTATATTGAAATTTATCATGCTTTGCATAATTAAAAGGATTATGGTTAGAAACAAAATTATACCTTTCTCTTTCATCTTTATTGCCTTCATGAGGAGGTGAATTAAATGAAGAAGTAGCTCCCTTTGGAACACCATCAAACTCTTCAATGGTTTCAGATTTTCCACAACTATTTGGTTCAAGTGTATTCTGATATACACCTTCTTTCTGCAAGGTATGCTTCACACTATTGCATTCCCCAAGAATAAAATCTTCACACTCTTGAGGTAGAAGACCTGCAATGAAACTCCTTCTTGGAATTGTTTCAATGGCCTTCATGGTAGCTTTGGAACTTTCTCCGTAAGCTTGTCCATAGCTAAGACCCAAATACTTAGGCCTTTCCTCAACTATTATTGGCTTAACAATATCTTGTGCATGTTTTCCCAAGACTTTTCCTTTTTAGCCCATCTTGGACATTAACTTGGACCCTATGCCTCTGGTATGTTTTTCAAAAGAACCAATATAAACATTCTTAGAGGAAATTGAAGACAAACTGGAATTATTTACCTCTTCTTCAAGCTGATACTTGACTAAGGCTTCTTTTGCAACAAATAGCTGTGCCTCCAACTCATGCATCCTTTCTAGGTCCATATTTGCAATATGAAGTTGTCTCTCCATTTCCTTGAATTTGTTAGAAAGCAACTGATGCTCTTCCTTCATGGAATTAAACTTGTCTCTAAGTCTAGTGCTCTTCCTTTCATCCTCATACATTTCTCTCACCATATCCATCATGGTGAACACGTCTTGCTTCATGTCTTCATCAAAAAATCTTGTGAGGAAAGAAGAATTTGAGGACTCACTTGTAGAAGTTGTCATTATCAAAATGAACAAAAGAAATTCAAACAAAATTAACAAAGAGCTTATTCAACAACCTTTTGCAACAAACCTCTTGTGCTTCAAGGATTGCTTTGAGGTCCTTTGGGATAATAAGAATGCCTTTAGCCTTTCTTCCTTCTTGTCCTCTCCTGGACTTAGCTATCAATAACTTTCCCTTCACCTTTGCAAACTCAAACAACAATCAGTTTACAAACAATCAAACAGCAAAGCCCTTGCTACTGTTTGAACACCTTTCAAGTCAAGCAAGCATATACTAGTACCACTTGCATCATGATACCACCTGCTATGGTATAGCTTACTCTGATATAACCAGTTCTAATATAACCTTCTTTGAAGGTGGGGTTAATCAACCTGATGCTCTGATACTACCTGACCTGAAATGGGGCACTAAAGGCTTCTTGTCAAACTTACAAGAACCTCTCCCACTCCAAAGCTTATATATTCCCAAGATCTAGCTTATGATTGATAATTTGCGGAATTAAAAGTGCTTGAAAGAGGTGTATGCTTATATTTGTTTTTAGAATGTTCAAGTGCTTATGTATATTTTCTTATGCTGATATTTAAACACACATAACAGTAAATAAAGTAACAATTCAGCAAACACATAAGACAACAATATAATTAGGAGTTCACCCAAACCTATTGGGCTACGTCTCTGTGAGCTCTAATCAACTCGACTAGGCTATCTGGGATTATGGTAATATTTCTTTTACAAGTTCCACACTCAACTCCATTGGTTTACAACTGAACCTATGGGTTTAGAATACCATCTTATCCCTGGCTGTCCATTCCCTGCAGCCAGATCTAGGCTTCTCTAGACTAGACTCCTTCAATCAGCGCTCTGAGCTATATTGATCTCTAGCTTGCACCAACTCCCTTAGAGTTCTTTTAACTATCTATGGAACTCCTTATTTTGTCTTCAACACACTTCAAACACCAGCAACAGCTTGATCATTTCGATCTCTTTGCTGTTCTGACTTCATTACAACATCATGGCTCTTAGAAGTCTATTGAGCCCTCTGGCTCTGCGGCTCTGCCTCCAACCTCTGGTGACTTTGCCTCTGTCAAGCCTCCAACCTCTGGTGGCTCTTTCGATGTCCTCCCACCTCTGGTAGAACTCTGAAAATCTACGGCTCTTTGGCCTTCTGCGCTCTGCAACTCTACTGCGCTCAGCTCTCTGGGAAATCACACATTTACCGTCGCCCCAACCTTTGCTGGCTTTCTTGAGTTCTCTAGCTCTACGACCTTGTGGCTCTCAACTCTCACAAGCTTCTGGGTTTGCTCAACCTCCAGGCGACTCCAAAACTCCCTCTGTTAATCATTCTCTCTGGCTTTTGTGAGGCATTCTTCTGGCTTTGCGACTTCCTATTCGTTTCTCTTGGTGTAATCATTCCTCTGTCTCTTCGACTGGCCATCTGGCTCACTGGCTCTATGGCTTTTTGCATATAACACATTCCTGTTACAACAAATAATTGTTACAAAATGCTCGCTTATAGCGTGGAACAATGATTTTAGAACAGGGACAGTTACAAAGAATCGGTAGGCACGGGCAACCTGGTTGTTTGGCCTTCCTCTTGTATAATTCCTGAATTAGACCACATAACGGAAATACACAGGAAACTCACGAAAACACCATCATGAGCATTACAGCCGGAACTCAAATAATATGCAATTGCATTTATAAACCTCTCGGGTCTGTGCTGTCATCGCAAATCACAACCGCATTGCGTATGGCCAAAAAAACCCAATTACATGGGAATACACAGAAATCCCATAAATTTGGATTTCAAAACTTATGAAATCGCACTTATAAACTTATTGAGTTCACCTTTCCATTGCATATTGCAATCGCATATGTCAACAACCCTTTAGATCGGGGATTCACCGATCGCCAATATCGGCGCATCGCATATCGCTATTGGCCCCATCACATTGGTGTATTGCCATTGACCCCCTCGCGTCAGTGCTATCGCTGATCGGCGCCATCGCATATCGCAATCACAACGCAAGTTGCAATGGCCCTTGTATCAGGGATTCACCGATCACTCTATCAGAGGTATTGCTATTGGCCCATCACATCGGCTCTTCACAATGCTATGGGTCCTTCCCCTTGGGTTATGTGCGATGCAATATTGCGATACGATAATCACAATCGCATATCGCTGCGTCCTTCAGCCTGCTGTTTGCTCCTTTGCTTTTCTCCGATGCGATTTCCTTAAGGAATGCATATAAAGCCTTAAGTCCATTTTCATAAGGATTTGCCTACTTTTCTAAGGATAATGGGCAATCTTATTTTTGCAATAACTTCTTCATCCGAAGTCCATTTTAGCCCATTCAAGTTGCGTTAGATTCAAAAGGAAGAGATCTCTGCAATGAGACTATTTCTAGAAGCATCCTTTGACTTTCATTTTCCTCTGTGAGGAATATTTATAGACTTAGAAATCTATTCTAGATCCATTTTGGATCATCAAAAACAAAGTGCCAAATGGCATGATGCCCTGATTAAGCAAAAGACAATTCATGAGGGAGACTGGGCACTCCTTTATGATTCCAAGTTTCACGACTTCCTTGGCAAACTGCAGACTAGGTGATTAGGCCCCTATGAAATAAAGCAAGTACATGATAATGGCACTCTTACATTGACCACCATTGATGGGTCTGGTTCTTCTTTTAAAGTGAATGGGCATCGGGGGTGCCTCTACCAAAAACCACTTACCAGGGAATCTTTCTACCAGCAGATACGTGAGGACCCCACCATGCAAGTTTTAGCTGCAGAAGGCAATCCTTCGACAACTTCATCTTTATAAAATTTACTTCTTCTCTGTAAAATATGTAAATATGATTGGTGATTTGAAATGATTTTCTTTTTCTTTTTCTCTGCTTGTTTTGCTGTTCAGTTAATTGAATAACTACTGTTCAATCCAATTGAACAACAATTTCTTTTTGGCGTGATTTTGCTGTTCAATCTATTGAACAACCGCGTTTCTTTTTGGCATGATTTTGCTGTTCAGTTAATTGAACAACTACTGTTCAATCTATTGAACAACTGCTGTTCTATCCAATTGAACAACACTTTCTTTTTGGCGTGTTTTTGCTGTTCAATTAATTGAAAAACTACTATTAAATCTATTGAATAGTTATTGTTTCATCTCAATTGAACAACACCTTTTTTTTGGTGTGTTTTGTTGTTCATTCAATTGAAAAAATACTGTTCAAACAATTGAACAACACTTTTACATCCCCTGTACATGCTTTGCTGTTCCTTTGATTGAACAACTATCATTCTTTCAAATGAACAGCTACTGTTCAGTCCCAATTGAACAACACTTTTTCTCTTTGCGGTTATTGCTGTTCAAATGATTGAACAACACTTTTGTGTATCTCTGCTGTTTTTCCAATTGAACAACAAATTTTTTCTTTTATGTGATTGTTGTTTGCTTATTTGAACAATTGCTGTTCACTCAAATGCTTTGCCCCATTTTTCTTTTGTTTTTCATTTTGTTTTCTTTTCATGGCATGAAGTACACTACTTTTATGAGGACAAGAATTTATGGATTCTATTGAGGGGAGTTAATACCATTAACGTTATGATCTTTAACAGGACAACTTATTGATGATAGATTCTTTTCAAGAAAGGGACACAATTATTTATATACTACTTTGCTGCATAGCTTTCCGCTGTACTTGATACTAATTGGTCATCTTAATACCATGCTGGTTCCACCCTTCCTGGTTATAATCTTCTCTGTCTTTAATAAATAAGACTATGGGTATATTTTTTTTATTGACATGTTAAACTTATTCCACTATCCCTACTCTTAAGGAGTATTGAGCCTCCCTCTATTTGTCATAAAAATGTGTAATAACATCAAAATTTTGTTTTTACATGGAGGATAGGGGGTCTCATTATGAGCCAACCTACCATGTTCATAAGGCTGTAGCAAAGTGACATTCCCACTATGGCCACCACACTAGGGTTATGATCCATTGGATAGCCAGAATCTCCTTGGAATATGAAGTCTCATTACGAGCCGGCCTGATCACTTTTGCTACATCCCACTGAATGACAGTGTGGTCATCTGGTTACCACGCCAACACACTGATCTCTTTTGTAAAAAACACTATAACTCTCCATTTATAAATTGAGGATCCTGGCTCATATGGGTTAAAAAGAAACCCTACCGAGGCTATGGACGCTTGTTGGTAGCATAGGCTTTGCTTATGGTATTGAAGTTATATCTTATCGTCAATTATTACTATATTACCTCTTCTTATTCTTTCTTTTTATCGGAGAAGTTATTTCCTTATTTTTTTCCCCGTTTTGAACCTTTACGCATGAGGTATTGTTTTCCGATCAATTGCATCATTCTCGACAAGAACATCGTTAGCAAAGCATATTTTTGGCACATTGTTGTCCTTTTCTTTCTCGCTTAACTTATCATCAATTCAATCATCTTATCTTTTATTCATAATTATCTTAATGCACTCCGCTCTCATTATAACGATACCTCTTGTCATCTTATCATTATATGTGTACTCTGTTTCATTTAATGTTGTATTGTTCTTCCCCTTGCCTTGCCATTAGAAAATCCCTTTCCCTGTCTACTCGGTCGTGGGTGACCTCTCTTTTTATGGAGGGGGAGGATTTCCATTACAACTTTCCATGCGTTGTATTTATTCCACTTACCGGACTTGACATGTTTTAGATTGATTGCTATGATATCCCATGATCAAATGGCATGTGGCATATGATAGTCTTAGAGTTAATAGCATTAATTATCATGGAAATTCTGCTTGGCATTATGGAATTTAGTTGTTATGCCTACTTGTTGTTCTATTTTACCAAAGCAACTATTGTTCTCTGCTGCGTTTTTGCTGTGTTAATCTTTGAAACTTGTAGAGCGAATATTGAAAGAATTTGAGCATTATGGGTGGAAAATCGGTTCGTCGAGAACCTTGGATGTTGGGAATTTTTGACAGAGCCAGGGAAATTCTGGTGCGCGTAGGATGGATTCCATATTTCACCAGGCTTCAAGCCTCTAGTAGTGAAATCACTCTCAAATTTTTACAGCACTTATAGAATGGGCAGTCCACAGTAAAAGGTGTACAAATAATAGTATCGGAAGCAATGATAGCTGAGGTTTCTGGGTGGTTGGTAGAAGGAGCAACATGGCCGGAAAGGTATGTAATGTTGCATGAAGCAGTGGATATTTTCAAAGACGCAAGTGAAGAGCTAACCTGAAAAGGCAAGGGCATTCAACCGTCCTCTCTAGGTGTGAATTAGCGAGTGTCATCCAACAGTACATTACCTATGATGGTCGACCGGATGTGGTAAAACCACGACAACTTAAACTTTTAGCCGTTTTAAAGCAAAAGCTTACTGTCAATTTGCCATTTTTCTTAAATTCATTGTTGCATGATATAACTGATAGAGTAAGATGGGCTAAACATCCTGATACTGTAGTCAGTCATCATGGGTTGATCAGACTAATTTTTAGTCATAATCTTGCTCAACAAGATTTAACTTGGGATAATTTTATAGCTCCACCAGAGATTAGGCCAAACCCTTTAGTCCAAAATTTTGCAACCCTGGGAATTGAACAGTGGAACCCTATTTTGAAGAGGAAAAGTACTGCTCGTATAGTAACAAGACCTACTAAGCATAAGCATTTTGCGAGGTTGAATCCATTTCAGAGGACTTTTGTAGATACTTAGGGTAGTGCCGAGCACCCGACAGAGCCATCTAGTCCAATTGTTGTACATGATTATGAACCTGAACAGTAGGAAGAACACAATTTTGAACCAGAACAGGAGGAAGAACATGATTTTGACCGAAAACAAGGGGAATCACAATACTTTTATCAAGATGATAGTGAACCAAAAATGAAGCAGGGCCTTCTCAGACACCACCTATGAGTCCCCGAGATGTTTTCTTATAGGAATTTGAGGATGGGATGGCCCAGGTTCTTGCAAATTTGAGCGCATATATACAACCTGAACGATTACTACCAGAGCCTGAAAAAGTCTCAATCCTCAGAGGATTCTGGTCACGTGGAAATTTTGCCTTCCCCAGAAGCTGTAGACCAGACCGAGGAAGTGGACACATAAATAATTCATGAATTTGATAACCAGTCAAGTGACACGGTTATAGTGGAACATAGCCAAGACGAGCACCAAGATCCCTTAGACATAAAGGGTATTGATAAACATGTTCCTACAGAGGATGCTTCTCAGAAGAAGAAATTAGCTGAAATAAAGTTAAGAAAACTGAAGAAGAAACACTGGAAGCTTCAGAAGACGGTTAACTGGCTGTGTTGGAAATTAAAAGAAACTGCAAATGGGGAAGCTCCGAGCACTATTCCTGAGTTAGTCACTGTGGCCACACAGACAGAAGTATGTGAAGGCAAGGCAATATGAACCCAGGCTGAATTTATTTCTACTCAGACGGTAGCCACAAAAATAAGATTTCATATATATTTGATAGATATGGCTATTCAGACTGAGGGTTTGTCCTCTCACAACAAAAGCACCCAGACAGAAGAAATATTCAATGACACTCCATCAAGCAGTGATCCTATTCTTCTAGAGTTAGAGGAGGAGCTGGTACATGCTCAACTTGCTTTAGCGCAATGTAAGAAGGAGACAGTTCCTCTGCAATAGTACTAGGAGCTGCAGAAGTAATTCAATGATTTGACCATAACTGAGGATGAAAATTTTGCTAAGTCAAGACAGGAGGAAGAAAAGCTGAAGAAAGTAAAATCCAAGCTAGGTAATGTTGTGGGTCAGATTGATGCTATTTTCTCGTTATATTCTGACGTCTTATCTTGCAGATCTCTTGATACAAACTATCCTCTGTTTTTGTTGGAAATATATTTCCTGTTGAAGATTAAAGCTGTTAAGGCCGAAAAGTCAGTTGAATTGAAGACAACTGAAGAATTCATAAAATGTTGTAAGGAACATGGGATCAAATTCCAACGTCTTCTCTATGAACTTTATTTGCATAATTTTTTATTAGACGGGGAGGTGGATAACAATCCTAGCCCTTTTATTAGGGACATTCAGTTCCGGGCCTTCATTTCCTTCGCTGTGAACCAACTTAAGTGGTCCAGGGCTTATAACACCTTTCAAAGGAGAGAACATGGAATAGATTTGTGGGTAAGGGGTGAGCCTACTCAACCCTTGCATATTTTTGTTAGACACAAGAGGTTCATGAAAAAGGAGGGAGTAATTAAGAGTGTGGGGCCTATACATAAAGAAACTGTGCAATCAAGGAGGGTGTATTTCTTATCCATATAGGAAAGGTCCTTACTTGCATCCAAACAGAGATGGATAGTCTCTACCAATAGTGTCAAGAACAGAGAACCGTTTGGCTACAGGAAATTTAAAGCTGCCATAGGATTTTTTGTCACATACAGTAATATTATCTTGAGGGAAGGACCACATTGGATAGGATGTCGATTTAGGAGCCCTGTTATTTGGTACCCTCCTGAGGGATACTGTTCTGATTACGAGTTGCCTGACGGCCATGAAGGGATAGCCTTTGCAAATTTAATACGAAAGCACAATTTTAGGTTGTATAAGGAAGAGGTCTTTCCTGCTTAGTCTTTAACTGCATTACATATTAACTACTTATTTTCATGAGGACATGAAACAAGGTAAGCAGGGGAGTATGTTGGGCCGTACAACAGGTATAAATTTACCCTTGATTACATTATCTTTCTCCTCCTTTTTATGCATTTGTGCCATGATGTAATAAGGTTTTGATAGAATTTCGATAGAAAGTGAACGAAACTGATTTTGATATGATTTGGCTGTCAAAACTAACTTTTGTTGATTTTTATGCAGAGATTTGCGAATAGGACAATTGTTGTTCAATCTATTAAACAACAAAGGCTAAAGAAGGAGAAAAGAGGACATCTTGTACGGTCAATTGAGAAGTGAATCGGAAGGATCAGTGCAGGATGGAAGATTGTTCTGATAATAGCATTTGGTAGCGAATTCCTTAGGATCAGAATCGCAGTTATCTCGTCTCCTCTTTGACTATAAGAGGGGAAAAACGAATAGAATATAACACTTTTGCCTTTTTACTTCGACTGTAATTTTAAGAGACAGAGTGTTATTCTGAAGAACACATTGTTACTGTAATGAAATTTGGAGTTAATGAGCAATATATAATTTGTGTTTCTATTTGCTCGTGATATTCTGAGTAAGTAGGCAGTAATCACTGGCGGCTTGGGCCCATTCACTGGTGGATTTCATTGCTTTTCCCTGTGTTATACCTTTACCTTTTTACTGCAAGTCTAATTACTTTTTTTTTATAGTTTTACAATTGATCTACTTGATATATAAATCACCGGTGTTGAGTTTGTGCATTATGCGCATTATTTCTTATTACTGTTGACTGGTTTAATTTATTTATGTCGTAGATTGATTCAATTATTAGATAAGAGTTATTTCCTGTTAATTGAGAGCCAGAGTATTATTGGTTAGATCAAGTGTATTACTGTTATGAAGAAGTTTCTATTCAGCTGAAAGAGCTCTATTACCACTATAGTGCACTTGGTTGATGTGCGTATGGCCTGTAATTTCAATTAGAGATTTTTGATTAAGATTGAGTTTTGATGCTTGAATAGTTTAATTTCTTTGAAGTTACAAGTTTGGTAGTTTATGGTTTGATCCATTTACTCTTGTATTGAAATCAATAAGTTATCTTAAAGCATTACTTTCTGTAGATACAATGATTTCCATCACCTGCACATACTGTGTACACTCTTGAAACAAAAGACTTACCCAGGTCGATAATTAATGTGAGGCATTTAAAAGGGAATGATCCTTAGTTAAAAGGGAGTGTTGAAATATGTAACTAGGTTCAGTATTTATAATGACATATATAATTTCCCTCGATCGGGGTGTGTATCGACAGAAAGGATCCTTGAGGATCAGAGTCATGATGAATTTTAAATTAGAATGGGATGGAGGGCGACCTCATTACAACCCTCGCACGTTTAGTTGGTGTGGTAATGTGGCATCGTGCATGCAACGAGTTAATGTAGTAAGGACTGGCCAGTGAGACACCTTCTTGCACAAGTTTGAAGATGATAAAACTTCATTCCTAAGTCGTAGTCACCTTTTTCTAGGTTCTGGTAGCGGTTCAAGGTTCCTGGTCAGCTTGGGGCAGTATGAGAGAGAGGCTATCATGCTCTGTCACCATGGTGTAGTTAGTTCCTCTTGCCACATGACTAAAGTTAGCGGATATGTTCTTTATCTTCGCCCCTCTTGCTATAGACATATTTGGGCACTTCAACCCCAAACTTATATGTCGACAAACTAGGGCTCATCAACCCATAAAAGAGTTGTTTCATACCCTAAAAGAACATGGTCATTTGATTACATCATTCCCCAAAATTTCTACCTGAAAAACCATCCAGAAATGGCCTAAACTGAACCATATTGACTGCTACACTTGCCAGGTGTGATGCATACTGAGTGATACACTGCTCAGGTGTGATGCATACTGATTAGGCCTTCTATAGGGTGTGATGGGCGAGGATGGACAAATGTCTGAGACAGTTTGCTAAGTGGATGCTCATGGAATCTTCTAGAAACTTCTCCTATGACACTTGCCTCTTTGACTTTCCTAGGGATGAGTAAGAGATCCAAGAAATCTCCAAGTGGAACCAATTGTAACAAGTGGAATGACACTAATCAAAACCCCAGAGATGACTCACACCTTTGCACACATTTATAAATGGATCCCTCATCTAAGAGATCTAGAGGCTGGAATATTGTGAGTTGCAAGGAAGTGCTAATACTTTGTATTTGAGGAAAGAGAATTATATTGTTGGTTTAATCTTGCTATTTGATGAGGTGAAGAGGGATTGATGCTGGGAGGATGATGCTGGATCAGACAATTGGGTTGTAATTCTCCCTTCTATTCAATACAGTTCTTCAAGTTTTCTTCCATATGATTGTGCAATTGTGAATGTTATCATTTGTGAATGATATTATATGTTCATTATATATCTAATTCTGTAGTGTTTATGTTGTAATAGATCAAGATTCTTTGATAGTTCTTTCTTATGTGTTTCTACAGGTATTCTCCAAGCGGGTTAAGTATGGGGAGGAGTTGCAAGCTCTATCAAGGGCGAGAGATATCAAGCGAGGGATTAAGCGGAAGTTCCAGGTTGGTTCCACATTGTCTTTATCTTATCTATTACGCATAGAACAAATCGTGAATTGCTTTAAACTGTTGTTTCTAGGGTAGCTACCAAACCTAGAGGGCTAGTCGCTCGAAAAGCCACTAGTTTTCCCATAAACAAATTGGCGACTTTGCTGGGGACCGAATAGATGTTTGTTTATTGTTATTGTTTATTTTATAAACTATAGATAGAGCCTGAAGGCAACTAGGTAGCCTTTGAACTTCTCTTGCTCTGCAATTGCATAGTAGATGAATGCTGCTTCAGTCAATCATTGGTTTAGTTTATGAATTAAACATTTGACTTACAAAGCATTCTAGATGCCCTTTTGGTAGCTTAGTAACCTCTCAAGACATTCCTTAATACTTTGCTCTTTACTATACATCATAGCGCAACTTAACTCACTGAAAACAGCTGCACATCTAAGCCAAAACCCACTTCAGTTGCACTCCTTGGCCCATCGTACTGTCTGTCACTATAAACCTGTATGCATTGCACCTCCCGAGTGTGTAAAGTGCGATGCATCCCTATTTTTGTGAAGCCTAGGTCGATGACTGACCGAACCTATTTCCATTCTAGAAATTGGGGGTTTTTGTCCTTGTTTTCAGCTTTGTTTAGTTGTTTTTGCTGCTTATGAACAATGCCTCATTACTGAATCCTCCTTGCATAATATAGATCAACCTCCATTAGTTTAGGATTAGTAAATGTTTTTATGTATTTTTTCATCATTTACAATCCTTTGTCGAAAAGTTTCTTAAATCGATTTGTCACTTTGGTACAAAAAGTGTCGTAATTGTTGTTTTGTGTCGAAAAGAGAAGTGTCGTGGATTCTTCCTTCCTTGGATACTCAATTGAACTTTTCGTCATGTATTTCGTTTGATTTGTTTATATTCGAAGTGTCAAAAGCATTTTATATTCGAAATTGAAAAGTGTCGTTTAGTCTTCCTTTCTCTTTTGAAGAAGAAATTGTCGAAAATGTCATTTTGAAAGAAATATTTTAGATCTTTGCTGCATTTAGTTTTCCTTTTTGGCATTTTTTACATTAAGGAGAATAAAAAAAAAATACATGCATTTGCATTTGCATTTAGTTTGTGTGCGAAAAATGATTTAGGAAAATGCACTAGTGTGTGATCTTTGCTCTTTGTTTGAAAGAATTGTAATCTTCTTTCCCTAGTAGCTAGGATTTTCATTGCTCAAAATACACAAAGATTGTTTATCATTGTAGATTGCATTTTAGGAATTTCAAAATCATCATTACGCGGTGAACCATTGAAAGGAAAACTTTAAACAAGATCAATTCTAAAATAAATTTCAATGAACCTAACAACGCTTTGGAACTTAACGCAACACATCCAGAGGTCTAGGCTAGAGACATGTTCTGGTGTCATAAAAACTAGTAACTATCATTTTCATTGAAGGTTGGGTGATTCCTCCTCCTGGATATGACAAGTGCTAGCACGGACTTGTGCTCCTCATACCGTCGCATATATATTGGGAGACCACAATAGGCTTATATCCTTTATCCATAGGAAGCCGAGTCTGCCGCCTTATTTATCGCAATGCACTGAACACATCATTCGGGAAGATTGACTACCATACATAAGTCCTTGGTAATTTCTCTTTAATTTATCACCAAGGTGTATATTGCAGTTTTACGATTGGTTTGGTAATCCCTCTGTCTAGATTTTCTAGAGTAGACACTTTCATTCCTTTTCAACAATTTAAAAGAAAAGGTCCATCTGAACACTTGTCACTTCAGGGCATTAAAAATCGAAGGAGACTAGAGTCATCTTTAGCTTTTTCTCGACTCTTAAAAACTGAAAAAGCAAAGTTGTGTCAAAGCGTCATTAAAATTAATTGAGTTCGGAGTAACATCCCTGTTCCTTAGTTGACCTTAGGTTGAGATATATGGCAACAAATTTGGAGTCCACCAATCAAGGAATCCCTTTTGAGGGGAATCCTAGTCCTTTTTCTTCTTGGGGAAATATTGGTGCTCCATATATGGCTACATTGTCCATTCTAGGAATTACCATTGGCCTGCTAGTATGGCTGTTTCCAACCTCTGTGGTTCAAATTGACATGATTCCTCTGCAATCGAATCAACCTCCAGTTGATACTGAAGTTGACCCTTCAAATTCTTCTTCGTTTGTTTCTCCATCCTCTTATTCCTCTTCGCTTGGTGAAAGTAGTCGTGCTAGTAACCAGGTGGCTAAGAAGAAGAAGAAAGGGAAGGAGAAGAAGAAGAAGCCAATTCAGCAAGGGGGCAACCAAGCAACCATTGCTTTGAATGCATCATTTGGTGAAAGTCCGCACATGAGACTTTCCAAAGCCAAATTTCCATGTGTAATTTGTGCGGGTGACCATTTTTCTCGAGACTATAGTCTAGTCACTTCCTTTGATTGGAATTGACTAGCAAGATCCCGCCTTCCTTCTTATGTACCTTTCCAGATCATAGTACAAGTTCGTAAAATGATCGTGTCTGGCACTATTATAGATGAAGGGGAATCAGTGAGTATCCTTTCCTCAACTACCTGGAAAGCGCTTTGTTCACCATCACTTATGCCTGTTACACAAAATCTGTTAGGCTTTAACGAAGGAACCAGTCGACCATTAGGAATCCTCCCTAAGTTATCTATCACTTTGGGAGGGAAAATTGTTCATCTGAATGTGATGGTAGTCCAAGGGCTATTAGATTATAATCTACTCCTTGGACGTGAATATGGTTATAACATGGAAGATATTGTTTCAAAACTCTTCCAAGTGATGTGTTGCCCGCATGAAGGCAAAATTGTCACCGTTGACCAGCTTTCATTTCCCAGTCCAAGCATAGAGCCAAGTCAATAATCATCCCTAAATGGTCCTTTTACGTTAACAGTATCGCTTGAACCTTCATTCCATCCACCCGATATCCAAGAGGAATCTAATGAATGTAACAAAGCTTAGGGGGCATGCACCCTTGTCTATTGTGAATGCACCTAGTTGTAAAGATAAGTCTCCTTGTAGGTTATGTGATTGATCTGACACACCATTCACCTTTGTCTATTCTGGATGAAGCAAAGGAGGTGTTTTGTCTATTCTGGATGAAAACCATGCTCCCTACCCATAGTGATTCCCATTTGGTTATAGGAGACTCTCCTTTTCATAAGGGTGCGGGCATGCAAACCATTTTCATTTCTATTTTTCAATTTTCTTTTTCAATTTTTAGTTTTTTAATTTTTTAATTTTTAGTTTTGTCATTTCAAGCTTATATAAAACATAAAAAACTGCAACCAAGCATAGTTCCCCCACGGTTCAAGCTTTTCAAAAATGAACCCACCTTTAACTAAATAACCTTTTTGATTGCCATTATATCATCCTTTTGAACCTTGGTTTTGTACCTCTCATCACCGTGATCCCTTCGACTGATCATACGCTTCCACTTGGTTGATTTACCCCTTTTGACGAACAATTGTGATGAGTGGTCTTATTAGCTAGCCTCTTCATAGAATTCACCATGTTTTGACAAGTTCCAAATTTGCTGGAACCAGTTGCTACCCTAGACACCACTGGTTCCTCAAATCGAGTCTCCTTTAAACCCTTTTCAGACTTGTTAAATATGAAAATATTGTCGAGCCCTTAATCTTTTCAGCTCATTAAAGTGATTGGAAATGTCATCCCTCCCATATTATTTTATCCTTTTTCGGACCCTAGGGATTATCTCATAAAAAAATTTGAGTGCTTATCTTTTTCTACTCATTAAAGTGATCAGAAAAGTCATCCCTTTTGTATTATTTTATCCTTTCTCGGACTTAAGGGATTATTTTATGAAAAATAACTTTGGGAGTTTGCTTTTCATCCCTTTTCAATCTCTCTAAACGTGAAAAGGACTAAGTTATCCTTGTCATTAAACTCGTTAAAAAAATAGTGACAAACTTGTCCATTCTAGACGAGGCTGAGTTTCACTGTCGCTAGACCCATTAAAACATAGTGACAGGTTTGCCCGAAGGGTGAATTATAGAACAAGCATATGTTATCCTCCTCAAGCATGACAAAAATTAAGAGGCACTGGTCAGCAATGACTAGGGAAAAAGCGAAGAAACTTGAAGAATTTATGGTAGCAGGTCGCTCTTGAACAAGATACTTTCACTCCATAACCATGATTAAGTCAGGTTGGGTTATTCCGTTCACCGGTCATCTCACCATTGGTATTCCACACCATCCATCTTTTGGCATTAACACTACCAGTCCATCTCAATGTCGCTAACATGTTCAAGAGAAGTCATTCAGTTGAGAAACCACAAACCAATTATTGTCTCATCCACTACAATACCTCGAACGTTCATTTTTTCATGACCTCCATTCTTGAACCTTGTGTTCTCAGCTCATTTTCACCTCTAGAAATCATTTTGTTCATTTCTTGTCATAGATGTGGGATACATTAAGGCCCTCCTACAACGAGTCACTTCTTCTCGACATCAGCTCATTATCCAAGAAGTTGACTTAGAAACACCCCTTTAAGTGCTTTGAAGCTTACATGCATCAATGGCAAGTTTCTCACTTCTGGCGACAGGTTGACACCAATGGCCTTCGACCAATATATTTTGCATGGTGTTCGACATCAAATCATATATTCACACCACGTGAATTGTACTGTAGTACCTTGATGGTCATTATCATTATTGTTAATTCCTCGCGCATCTGTTAATAGCTCACATTATTGATTGCTAATCAGGCAATGTCTTTCCATGTTTGACTTCAAAACATCTCTTCACATGGATTGACAAGATTGAATTAGTTTTGAAGACCCTAGATCTAGTTTCATCCATTCGGGCTACGATACATTTAGGGATATAAAAACATCAAATGTGCAAAGGCACTACACAGATAGTCATCTGAATCAAGGATGATGACTCTACATATGAAGAATCACCAGTTTGCATCTACAAATGACAATCTGATCTATGTACATGAAATGAATTTATAAAGCTGAGCATGGGAATGCCTCCCTCAGCTACATCATGAAAATTATATTATGATGATGTATTGTATTGTAACTTATGCAGGTCACCTTCCAGTTTTAAACCTCGGATCCTCATGATAAAGCATTTCACTCAACATCAAAATTTACGACTTCATGCTTTTGGGGGAAATTGTTATAGACATATTTGGGCACATCAACCCCTAACTTACATGTCGATAAAATAGGGCTCTTCTACCCCTAAAAAAAGTTGTTTTATAACCTAAAAGAACATAGTCACCTGATTACATCATTCCCCAAAAGTTCCACCTGAGAAACCATCCAAAAATGACCTAAACTAAACCATGTTGACTACTCCACTAGCAGCGTTCGATGCATACTGAGTGGTACACTACCCAAGTGCAACACATACTGATTAGGCCTTCTATACGGTGCAATGGGTGACGATGGAAAAACATCCAAGATAATTTTCTAGGTGGTTGCTCATGGAATCTTTTAGAAACTTCTACTATGCTACTTGCCTCTCTAAATTCGCCCAACGATGAGTAAGAGATCCAAGAAATATCCAAGTCAAACCAATTGTAACAAGTTGAATGATAGTAATCAAATCCCAGAGATGACTCACACCCTTGTACACATCTCTAAATGGATCCCTCATCTAAGAGATCTAGAGGCAACAATATTGTGAATTGCAAGGAAGTGATGATAGTTTGTAATTGAGGAAAGAGCATTGTATTGTTGGTGTGATCTTGCTTTTTCATGAGGTGAAGAGGGATTGAAGCTGGGAGGATAGTATTGGATCGGACAACTGGGTTGTAATTCTCTCTTCTATTTGGTGAAGTTCTTCAAGTTTTCTTCCATATGATTGTGCAATTATAAATGTTATCATTTGTGAATGCTATCATTTGTTCATTATATATCTGATTTTGTAATGTTTATGTTATAGTAGATCAAGATGCTTTGATGGTTCTTTGTTGTTCTACTTGTGCAGGTACTCTCCAAGCAGGTTAACTATAGAGAGGAGTTGCAAGCTTGGTCAAGGGGGACTGAGATCAAACAAGGGATTAAGCAGAAGTTCTAGGTTGGTTCCTTTACCTTTGTCTTATCTGTTGCACATAGAAGAAATCATTGAATTGCTTTAAGTTGTTTTTTCTAAGGTAGCTTCCAAACCTAGAGGGCTAATCGTTCGACAAGACACTAGTTTTCCCTGGAACAATAGACATGTAAATCGGTAGTTTCTTTCCCTTAGGTGGGTTTTTAGCCTTACTAAAAATGATTTACAGCTATTGAAACACTAGATGTGACCAATTGAATATCTTCCCTTATGTGATGATCAGGTACAACATGCAGAACCATCATTTGGGGAAGGATTCAGTATTCTTGTGGCCATAGACTCGGCAACACAAAGCCATCAAGTATTGATACATGATTTTGAGAGACCTAGTTTTCTAAGTACTACTTAGATTCTAGAAAAATTTGGCTAGTACATTCCACCGTAACTTAATCGCCTCTTTATTATTCAGATAACTCCAAGCTACATAGAATTGAAAATCTAAGTGTTACTCAATTTTCGGCAAATTGTAAATCAATTGAATTTCATCTGGTTGAGAGGAGGTAAGTTGTTTCCCACTAATTCCATCTAATGCTATTCTCTTGGTGTCTAGACCCTGTAATATCCACTCAATAACATCTACACATAAGAGAGCTAGGTATCCGCAGGCCACCTTATGGAACATTGATTGTCATATGTTCATATAAACTTCCTTATCCTCTAACTCTTCCTTGAAATATCACGTAGTGAATGGATATCCTTTAACTCTTCCTTGAAATCTCACATAGTGAATGCACCTTTGATGATGATCCAAGTGACAGGAGAATTCTTCTCAGTATAGCAATGCGTATCAGACATGATAGGGACTCTAGTAGCTCTGTCGTTAGTGGACTTTTTGGTAATTCTCTCTATGTCCTCCTTTTATGGTGCTTTCTTGGGATGCATGGTTCTACTTGATGATGAAAGAGTGATGTGTTTAGTATTTGCAGTAATTGTTACAAGAGATGCACTCATGGCAATATTAAGTTAGTTCAAAAGATATTAGTTGAACAATCACCTCTCAAGGAGAAAAACAATCATTGAGGTAAAGTGATGGGGACATGTCAGGTTGCCTCGGCTGTCTACCATAAACCACAATACTCCAACCCACAAACACAAATCAGTTCTCCTTAATTCTGGAAATTCACAAATTTTACTTAAAACATGCAATCAAAACATAAAATATGGATTCTAATTCACAAGTTCCATGTGATAGTAACCTTCACATATCAATGGGACAACTAGAAAGACAGAATTGGCTTCCAAAAGCTCATATGCAACCCTAGAGAATTTTTTGTTGTAGGCACTACGAAATAATTTTGTAGCACAGTAAAAAAACTTGTAGGCACTATGAAATATTTTCATAGTACTTCCATAAAAGTGCCTTTTCAACTTCCAAGGTATGGCTCTGGTTGGTTCCTAATCATGTCTAGAAGGTCTTAACTTGTCTCCAAACATTCCACATGGCTTCACACACCTTTCCTTTCTTAGATTATACTCTCACTCAAACTAACAAGACAACAACAAATATAAAATGGTCTTTACTGCATTCAAAATAACATTCTCTAGTTTTCTGTTGCAACAACAAATTGATTACAAATAGAAACTTGTAGCCCCTATTCACACAATTTTTCTATGAAATTTACTACAAGAGTCCCACAAAGGAAAATGGAAAATCTTACCATGCAGTTTACCAATCAAATTAGTCAATGGGGTATTAACACAAGTACTTTATTTTTCTCTAGCAACACTCAACTTACACAGAGTGACACAACAACCACTCCATCACATGTTTGGAAACAAATACAATTAAATCCCAAGGTGTATGACTAAAGCACACAACAATTAAGTCATTAGCTCTTAACATCAATTGATTTATTTCATTACAACATCTTACAACTATACATTGACATCACATGGTTCCTACAATGCATATGTGGCATTACAATATACCAGTAGTGATTACACACATTCCTAGACTCACATTCCCACATTATAAATACTTTAACAACCACTACAATTACCATTTGAAGCTACAAATTCATACACGGGTAAATACATATTCAGCCAAAAACTACACTTGGAAAAAGAATCAATCTCATTCCTAGAGAACACAATTACTACAATTCACAACATATTCAGATTCTTAATGAGTGCAAACAAAAAATTTCATTAGTGATAGAAATATAGAGGAAAATACATACACAAAGGCACATAAACATGTTTTCTCACTAATCAAATTTTGCATACATTAAACTAGCTAGATCTTACAATGTCGACATGTGCATCCTAGGTCTCACATCCTCTTCTTCTCCTCCTAGTGTTGAAGCTTCTCCTCTCTACCTTTGCTGCAGTTCTTCCTACCCTCTTCTAAAGCACCCATTTCTTTATAAATAAAGATAGTATGGGTAACCAAGAGTCGCAAGTGATTGTTTGTTTCCCCTTCTCATAAAATATGGGAAACTAAAATTACATTTACATTAGGAAATATTTCTCCCAACCTCTACTAGAAACAAATTCTCTTCCTAATGTAAATATCTACAATTTCTCACAAAAACGTTTAAATTTATCTCAGTATCATGATGTAATCAACCCATCACATTAGTAAGCTCCAGTCGACTCTTCATCAAACTTTGTGTTCTATCTATGCACATGCATGAGAATCCCAAGCTACAATAATATGACTTCCTAGTCATATGCGTTTGGTATTCTTGAACAAATTCAACTCATGAGCTACAACACACCTACGTTGTAGCAAGCATCCACCTTGCTATACAATACTTCACCAAGCTTCCTCTAGAGTTTTGTCTATTGGAATATTCCTTCTTCTCTTCTCCAAAACCATGTGAGAACTCCTTTCTCTAGACTGCTACAAATTTCCTCACCTTCCTCCACAATCACTGGCATAGTGAAAAAAATGTCTTACTAGATCCTTAACAAGATTGTACCTTCTTTCTCTACTTTTGCTACAAACTCTAAAATTTACTCACTTCTGAACTATTCAAACTTCCCAATACATAATAGGTTGTCTCCTCATCCAACCAAGTATACCTTCCTTCTTTATTTTTGTTAATCTCATCATCTAACTCAACGCTTGGTTGAAATTTATTGTCTCCAGGCTACTCATCAAATGTTCTTCCACTTCATCACATGTGTTCAACACCCTTGGTTTGTTTTTCCATGGTTGCAACTCAACTGCCTTGAGCTTTTCCTCCATTCAAAATTTACCTTTGTCTCAACTTCATCTACAAAAAATCCATTTTACTCTCTTCGAGAGACTTCATCCATAACCCTGGCATTCCCCATCTTCCTTCTATAAGAGACCTCTCATAATATCTAGCTATGATTTCATTTCATATACTTCTCTATGGATTTTGTACTCACTTGCTCTACTATGGATTCTCTCTAAACCTTACTATGACTTTCAATGGTAAAACACATCCTTCTTCCATGAATGGCTTCCTGTGAACTATTAGGTGCACAGAAGCCATTGCAACAAGTTGAATTCATCAGCCTATTTGTACATACCATAATAAGCTCTCCCAAGCCTAGTCTTATCTTGGTATTCCTACTAACTCCTTCCTTTGAAATATCCATCTAAACACTCTGTACTCTTATGGCCTCTGCATGCAATTAGCTCATCTTCTTCCTCTGATAGCTTTGTTGTTCTTCCTCACTTTCTACCACAAGGTTCCTTGCCATCATCCTAAATTGAAAACATTCATCAAACTATAATTAATCCATAATTAACTAAAAACAAAATACCACTACCTTCTGGCTCAATCTTCACACAACTATTTTTGCATAATTCTTCTTACTATTGTCATCCTTTTGTTGTTGGAGAACTTCTTGTTCAACACCATTCCTCCTACTCATAACTCTGGTCATCTTGACTTTCTTGAGTTATGCTCTAAATCAACCATCTCCTTCTTAAATCCTTCATCACTCATTACTTTGAGTCCAACTGATTCACACTTTTTCTTCTTCTCCTTATGACCTTCCTTTGAATCCCTACTATGACTAATAATAGTCATCTTCATCTCTTCCTCTTGTGAACTCTCCTTGTCTACTAGTGAGCCATAATAAGCCATTCTTTTAAAAACTTTGTGAGATGTCATCCATAATAAGTCGTCTTTGTTGGAAAATACTGAGAACGGCAGGTGAATCTGTATTCCTTAGAAATGAGCACTTTTAAATCTTTTCAAAGCATTAGTTACTCTTTAATTGTCATCAATTTTTATTTAGTAACAAAAACGAATAAATGAACATTGTAGGCACAAAAGTTTTAGGTGGAAAACCCCTCCAGGCCAAAAACCACTGAATTATTTTCTAATAATTCATTAATCTTCAACTCCAGTTGAAAAAGAACTCCAAATTCCTAGAATCGAGAAAATCATTCTTCTTCAGCTCCCACTGGATGGATGCTCCAATGCCTGAGATTCTTCAGTAGTCAACTGAATGGATGCCCCAATACTCAATGAGCTACAACTCACCCTAGAACCTCCCTACCACCCTAAAGTTTTCACATACTTGAACATGTGGGTAACTTCATGCACCAGCCCTACCATCACCCTACCACCCCATAGAAGAATAAAAGAAGAATGGACTCAGGTACCAAGGAAAATGATCCACTTTACAATGATATAGAATGATGTAGAGGAAGAAGACACATTAGACCATAACCCCAACTATGAAATAACCACCTAATGATGATCCTATACCTCCCAACACTGCCTCTTCAACTCTTGGTAGATAATCACTTATACAACTTTTACAATGATGCTTTTACAATGACTTTGTACAATGATACTTTTACAATGATTGTATGCAGTGCTTCCCACTTGAAGACTTCATGTGGTGAGCTTATTTTCACTGTTTTTCACTTTGATTATTGCTCTTGTCATGCTACCATTTATCACTCTTTAGAACATTATATTATGCATTGAGTCTTCTCTTGATTAATATATAATACCTGCAAAAATTATTCAAAGAAATACCCATGAAATGATAATAGTAAAACTTACCTCATCGTGCAGAACATATGTCAGTACTAAACACAAACAAAAAATTAGAATACAAAGAAACTAATTCGATTAAGAGATGAACATGCATATACATAAGACACCTACCTATAGCTTACCTCAGCTGCATCATTTTGTTGCACCTTTTTCTTTGCTACCCTAGAAAGTCTGGTCCTTTGCACCCCTTGACAACACTTGATCTAGTTTTTCTTGCCGTCTAGGTGCATGATATTTAAAATGATGTATCTATAGAATTTCATATCCCCAACATGTGATATTCAATCCTATAGAATGCCTCTAAGTGATGTTTCGAATGCCATAGCTCTAACCCAATTTGGACTCTTCAAGACAAAGTTATGACCAATATCTCACAATGACCTAATTATGGACTAAATCAATAGAAAAAACTTGTACGACATAACACATGTCACTATTTCTTCCTTTAGATATGAAATTGATATACAAAAAACTACAGTCCATGCATTGTCTGCCACTTTTTACAAAATTCCAATCCTCTTCTTTGACAGAGAGTTGTGACGATTTTCCCAAGGTCACTTCTTTGAGATGAAATTTGGCAACCTGCAAAACCCTAACTTCCATAGATCATATCTCCGAAAATGTACCAAATCAAGATCCGAAATTTAGTAACAACATTCATCAGGATTGTAAATCAAATGGGTTTTAATTTCAAAATTGAAGACTTTGCATAAATGAATTTATAGCGAAAATTCGACGATCACTATGTTTGGAGGATATATGAGAGTTCCTTTTATAGAGTTGAGAGGGGCTTCTATAGAGAATGTTGGAGGGATTTTAAGAGCTTAAAAAATTATTAATTACTGACTATTCAATGACCAAAACCCATTATGAGTGTCGTGACACAAACCCATAGGATTTTAGCCCACTAACTGGGTTTACTAACTTCAAACATGAATATCTCTCAATCTGTGAACAATTACTTCACGTGTCAGATATCAACAGAAACATCTTGATGAGTAGAATATATCTAGAAGATCCTTGAGTCAAAATAGAGTATTTTGTAATGCCAAAATTCCCTTGCAATATTAAGTTATCCCCTGGTGCTTCTTGGGTTGACATCAATGACAACCTCAGATCATCTTTAGATCAACAATCTCCCCCTTTGGCATTGGTGGCAACACAAGTACCCCCCAGCAATCAAGGCACCTCTTCCTATTGCCTACTCTCCCCCTTTGACACCATTGGAAAAGGGAAACTCCCCCTAACACACAACAATCTTGTGGACCTGCATACACTTCCACTCCCCCTTTATTTTATGAATAAGGAAAATCTAATGAGAACTTGGGAGAATCCCAAGCTTCTGGTGAAGATATTCAAATGCTTCATGAGGTAAAGGTTTAGTGAAGATATCAACGATTTTTTGTTTTGTACCAACATGTTGAAGTTTGATATTATTTTCAATGATTTGTTCTTTCATAAAACGATATTTTATCGGAATGTGTTTTCTTTTTGAATGCATGACATGATTCTTGGAGATGTTGATGGCACTGGTGTTATCACAAAATATGGGAAGAGGCTCACTGAATTGTACTAGAAGACCTTGCAAGGTTTGTTTCATCCAAAGGACTTGAGTACAACATGTTGTCACTGCAATGTATTATGCTTCTGCTGTAGATAAAGAGATTGAAGTTTGTTTTTGTGAAACAATGATACAAGAAAACCACCTAGATAGAATGTTGCTCCAATAGTACTCTTACGATCATCAATGCTCCTTGCCCAATCCGCATATGTAAAGGCTTGAATAATGAGATTGCTTCCCTTGGGATACCACAAGCCATACTCTTTTGTGCCCTTTAGTTATCGAAGAATTATTTTGAAGACAATAATATGTGATTATTTTGCTACTGCTTAGAATCTTGCTAGTTGTCAACTGCTTGCATAACATCTAGTCGGGAGGCTGTTACATATAGAAGAATAACAAACATAGATCTATACAACCTCTGATCCACATCCTTAGATGAGTCATCTATGCTCAATTTGAAACCTGTTACCATTGAAGTAAGGATAGGTTTGCAATCTTCCATTTTGAATTTCTTGAGGATTTCCTTGATGTACTTGGATTGACATATAAATATTCCTTTCTGTTGCTAAGATATTTGAAGCCCTAAGAAGTATGCCAACTCACCATGTAAAGACATCTTGAATTCACTTTGCATATTTGTAGCAAAGTTCTTACTTAGTCAAACATCATTGCTACCAAATACTATATCATCCACATACAACTAAAAGAATATTAAATTATCCTTATCTATTTGTACATAAAGATTGCTATTAGCAGTACCTTTCTTGAACCCTTGCTGACATAGATATCTGTCAAGATGAGCTCACCATGCTCTAGGAGCCTTCTTGAGACCATACAAATCCTTCTTTAAATAATCTTGTTTTTCTGATAGTACAAAACCTTCAGGTTGTTCAATGTAAGCTTCTTCTTCTAATTCTCCATTCAGAAATGTTGACTTCACATCCATTTAGTAGTGTTGGCATTATGGCACAGGTTTGGAGCTATGGCACAGGTGTTGTCCTTGATGGCAACTCTCTTTAGTAACATATCCCATTTTAGTCGCTCAGAGAGAAGAAAAAGACATATACACAAGTTCATCCAAACAAATACGCGTATACAGGTGGGTTATACGTTGAAAAAGCATGTATATGTTGGGGATCATACTTTTGGTCCATGTTAGTTAGTCCTTGGGATTTGAACCTATGTTTTGGACCATGGCGTCTCGATAGATGTGTTGATCCCTAGTTTTGGGTTCATGGTAATGAAATGTTATGGTTTTGGACCATGGTATTGAGAAAGGCCTAAGACCATAAAAGAGGAAGGAGATCATGTGGCAAAGCACCATCCGCATTATTATTAAATATCTAATAAAGTGATAGAGTTGGTATATTGGTAATTGGGTTGTGATGCAGATCTGGATCTGAATGAAGGAGGAACCTTAGCGCAAAAGAAGGATAAGATCTATCCATGGGTCATAATCTTTAAGCTTGAATGATAGTATCTTTGTATGATTTTGGTCTGCTAGATGTGGTGCTTACTTGATCTATAAGTCTGATAATCTGGGTTAATTAGTAATTGAATATCTGAAAGAGTGAATTATCATTCATATATCTATACGCAGGTTCAGTGAACTGAAGCCGTGTATACACGTAGGTTAAGAGAAGTAAAGAAGCGTATACGCAGTTTGTTCCATACGCAGAAGCATAAGCACGCAGGTTTCAGGCTGTTAAAGTAGCGTATATATTTTGAATTGTGATCTTGCTGCTTCTATCTAGTATTGTTGTGTTCTGGGTTCAGTTTTCTGGTATATGGTTTCTGGTACTGTGATTGGGTACAACTATCAGAGAAGTATCTACTTGATTCAAATCTAATTGATGGAAAGGAGATTGTTGATAGAGAAATTCTTGATGATTGATTGATGTTCATGGATCCAGTCTGAAAATTTATGAAACGTGGTCCCTAGAAGAAAGAGAAGGTTGTAGCCTTTTGTAGACCAGCACCTACGTACTAGTATCTTAGCTAGTGCAAGAGCTAAAGGGGGTTGTAGCTCCCTTCCAGGAGAAGCTGGAAAACGAGAGAGAGTTGTAGCTCTCTGCAGGTTGTAGCCTGCGTAATAGTAAAGGACTACACCAGTACATTGTAAACAGAGGTTTCTAATTAAAGAAAGATAGAGATGAATTGCAGCATGTGCTTTTCACCCACATTGGGTTTCCACCTTATATCTTGTGTTCTTGTGTGTGATTGTCTTTATGCTCTGTTTTACTGTCTCTAGTTACTGTTTATTTGCTTCTACATCACAGATTAACAATCATCATTAGAAGGTTAAAGTAAATTAAAAATTTGCTTTGTATAGGCGGGTTTCGTTCTGAATAGTTGTGTATATATGCGGGTATAATTAAATGAAGTAGCGTATACAATTTATTTTCAGAAAAGGAATATTTGACCTGATAATACTGATTCACCCCCCCCTCTCAGTATTATTTCCAACAATTGGTATTAGAGCAGGTCCTTCTGAAGGAGCTTGATCGCTTGAAGGAAGATCTTTCATCATGAGCAACTACGAGAGGGAAGCATCAATCAGGCCACTAGTTTTTGATGGGACAAACTTTGTATACTGGAAGATAAGAGTTACTACCTATCTTCAATCTTTGGGTACTGAAGTCTGGGATATCATAGGTACAGGGTATACTTTTCCAGCATCAACTCCCACAGATCTGGCTGAGAAGAAGAAATATGAAATGAATGCAAAGGTGGTCAATACTCTATTGGGATGTCTATCACAATCTGAATTTGTCAAAATCATGTAGTATAAATCTGCTAAGGAAATATGGGACAAGATTGTTCTGAGCTATGAAGGAGATGATCAGGTAAAACGAGCAAAACTTCAAACCCTCGGAATTCAGTATGAAAATCTCAGAATGTACAATGATGAAAGTGTGGCTAACTATTTTCTTCGCATAGATGAGATTGTTAATTGTATGAAAAATTTGGGTGAAGAAGTAAAGGAAGCTATTGTAGTTGAAAAAGTTCTAACATCTTTGTCCCCTAGGTTTGAATCTAAAGTTTCTGCAATAGAAGAAAAGGATAATCTTCAAAACCTTAAAATGTCACAGCTGCATGGAATTCTGACTGCTTATGACATGAGGAAAGGAGTGCCATCAAATAGGAGAGAAGCTACCCTCAAAGCATCTGGCAAAGGAGACTACTATGAGTCTGGACACATATTAGAAGAAGAAGAAGAATCAAATTTTGTCAAAAATCTTCAACGGGGCACTGGACGATTCCGACGTAAGTTACCATTCAAATGCTTTGCTTGTGGAAGAGTAGGTCAACTATGGCTTCCAAATGTCCTCACAAGGATAAAGATTGACAAGGGGAAGGAACCTGTTAGAAGGTACAAGAAACATAATGAAAATAAGAAAAGCTATTACACTCATGAAGATAGTGATGGACTATCAAATAGCGATGAAGATGAACGAGGTAATCACTATAAACTTTTAATGGCTTTTGAAGATGAGGATTACATGGATGCTATAGATATGGATGGCCTTTATGAAGAAATTTCTAGACTCAAAAGGTGTTTAGAAGAAAGGAATATGATAATTGATACTCTGCAAACTCAACTTGATGAAAAAGAAAAATATCTTGAGAAGTTAGAATGCGAAATTGTTTGCCTTAGAAAAGAAATTGAAAAAACAAAGGCCCTTAATCTTAAATTTGTTAAAGGATCTGAAACTCTGGATGAGATTTTTAGTGTGTAGCGTTCCCCTCTAATCAAGATAGTTCTGGGGTATAATGGAGAAGCATCTCAAGCTTCCACCTCTAAAAGTTATCTTGATGCAGCAAGAAGGAGTGAGCAAAGTCCTAATAGAAATCATCAGGTAAATCAGGGATAGTCTTCCTCAAGGACGAGCAAAGACTATCAAGAAAATCGGGGGCATGCTATCTTAAGGACAAACAGAAGCTATAGCCAGCCACAGGTAAAACCTTCCCAATTTTCTTCAAGAATGGATGGTAGTAGAAACTATAATCGGTTGGATGACAGTCACAAAAATTTCTTCAATGGCCAATGTTTCTTTTGCCATAACTTTGGTCACAAAGCAGCTCAATGTGTTTCCTATAAAACAATCATGACTAGAGAAGCTCAAAAAAAAATAAGTATGCCTGCAATCACGAAGAGGACCTATAACAACTTCTCCGCCCTTGAAAGTGAAATTGAATGTTCTATTTGTAATAATTTTGGTCATGAAGATTCTGAATGCAGGAGCAGGTTTTGGAAGAAAACTCAGAAGGAAGAAACCTCAAATGCCAAAACATGGAGAATGAAGGAACCGCAACCAGAAAGATGTGGGATAGCTTTATATGTGGAAGGACGAGAAAATCAATGGTACATCAACAGTGGATGTTTGAAGCATATGACAGGTGATAAAGAAAAACTTGAATCATATACTACTTTAGAAAAGGGAAAGAAAGTTTCTTTTGGAAATGATACTCCAGTAGCCATAAAAAGAAAAGGCATTGCTCAGTTGAAAGAGGATGTCAAAGCTGGAAATGTTTTATATGTTGATGGCTTGAAGCATAATCTATTGAGTGTCAGTTAGATGTGCAATAATGGAACCGAGGTGATATTTCGATCAGATGGGTGTAGTGTTCGTGATCTTGATACAGGAGAAACAGTTATCAAAGGCGAAAGAACTCCAAATAATCTATACATATTTGAAGAAGGAGAACAACAATGTTATTTGAGCAAGAATGATGAACACTGGTTATGGCACCGGAGGTTTGGGCATCTAAGCTTTTCATAAATAAGGAAAGCATGCAAGTATCAGGGAGTTCGTGGTCTTCCAGACATCAAAATTCCAGACAACACCATATGCAAATCATGTCAGTTTGGGAAGCAAACCAGAACTAACTTCCCTAAGAAGGAAGTATTAGCCAGCAGGCCTCTTGAGCTAGTTCATATAGATGTATGTGGTGAATTCAGGAAAAGGTCACCGCAAGGAGAAGAATACCTTATATTATTCATCGATGACTTCTCCAGGATGGTTTGGTTAGGACTTATGAAGCACAAGGACGAAGCATTCGAAAAATTCCAATCCTTCAAAGCCTTGGTTGAAACGAATCGGATTACAAAATTAAGTGCCTCAGGTCTGACAGAGGTGGGGAGTTTACATCAAATGAATTTTTCGATTTCTGTGAAGAGCATGGAATAAGAAGGGAATACCCTACAGCTAGGACTCCTCAGCAAAATGGAGTGGCGGAAAGGATGAACAGAACAATCCAACAAATGGCTCGTGCTATGCTTGATGAGTCGGGAACTCCCACAACCTTCTGGGGTGAAGCTACATATGTTGCGGTTGTTATTCTCAACAAAAAAAATGTCTGAGTAAACAACACTCAAACTCCACATGAGCTCTGGTATGGTGAGACTCCTTCGGTAAAACATTTCAAAATTTTTGGGAGCAAATGCTATATCAAGAATACTAATGAACATCTTGGCAAACTTGAACCTAGAGCAGATGAAGGTATTCTCCTTGGATATTCTCCCTACAGAAAAGCATATAAGTGTTATAACAAAAGACTCGAAAGAATTGTTGACAACATTGATGTAGTGGTTGATGAAAAAGGATACATCCCTAGACAGGTAAATCATGAAGATATCGAAGAGGATGAAGACTACCCTCAAAATCAAACTAATGGTGAAGAAGAAACCTATGAAGAAGAAAACCATGAGGAGCTATAAGAACAGATAAGGGTAGAACAGAAGACTCCATCTAGGTATGTTCAAAAGAATCATCCTGAATCTCATATTTTTGGGCAGAAGGAAGTAGGTGTACAAACTAGAAGAACAATTGCAGAAGCCTCAAGCTACTTAGCATTGCTCTCCTCCACTGAGCCACAAAATGTAAAAGAGGCATGCAAAGATGAATGTTGGGTCAAGGCAATGGATGAAGAACTTGAGCAGATTGAAAAGAACAACACTTGGGAATTGGTTCCTAGACCAAAACTTAAGAATGTGATAGGGACAAAATGTATCTTCAAGAACAAGTGGAATGAGAATGGGGAAGTTTTAGAAACAAAGCTAGACTTGTTTGTAAAGGGTATGCTCAACAAGAAGGGATAGACTTCGAAGAAACTTTTGCTCCTATTGCTAGACTTGAGGCCATCCGAATGTTCCTTGCTCTCTCAAGCTTTCAGAATTTCAAAGTTTTTCAAATGGATGTGAAATCTACCTTTCTGAATGGGGACTTAGAAGAAGAAGTGTACATTGAGCAACTAGATGGTTTCATCCTTGGGAACGATCCAAATCTTGTATGCAGACTGAAAAAGGCTCTCTATGGTCTTAAACAAGATCCAAGGGCTTGGTACTACCAATTGGAAAAATATCTTCATCAACAAGGTTTTTCAAAAGGATCAGTAGATAGCAATTTTTATTTAAAAATTGAAAATGACAAATTGTTAATACTTTTTGTGTATGTAGATGACATTATCTTTGGCAGCAATGAAGAAGCTATGAGTCAAAGCTTTGCCTTGGTGATGCAGAAAGAATTCGAAATGTCTTTGCTTGGAGAGCTGACATACTTTCTGGGATTGCAAATCCAAAAAAATGAAGGCGGGATCTTCTTATCCCAAACCAAGTATCTTAAGTAGATATTGAATAAATATGGCATGGAAGATGCAAAACCAGTATGTACCCCCATGGTCACAGGATGCAGCCTCAGTGAAAATGATGAATCAATAACAGTGCATCAACCAACCTACAGGTCTATGATTGGAAGTCTACTTTATTTGACAGGTACCCGACCTGACATCATGCATGCAGTGGGAATAGTTGGAAGATTTCAGGCAAATGCAAAGGAAACTCATCTTCAGGCAGTGAAGAGAATCTTCAAATATCTTCAAGGAACTCAAAACTATGGCTTATGGTA